>CAKOBI010000134.1:0-42522 GCA_932526625.1 Rhingia campestris
TCTCTGCCTACAGAACAAGTGTAAAAATTTTTGAAATCCGCCCACTGCCACGCCCCCTTTAAGAAAAACTCGGTTTTTGACCAAACCGTAAGGAATTTTAAAAAAGTTTCTGAACAACATATTTAGACAATATTAATATCTATATTTCGTCCATATAAAGTTTTTTGCCACGCCCACTTTTTGGGGCGTTTTCAATTAAAAACTGTTTTCGGTCAAATTTTAAATTTTTCGAAAAAAATTTTGATGCAGAATCATTAACATTATTAATATGAACATTTCGTCTATATACCATTTTAACCCACGCCCACTTTTTGGGGGCGTTTTTTATATAAAAAACATATGAGAAGGCTACAATCCGCTGTGCGGATCGTTGAATACCCTATCCCATCCTATCCATAAAACTAAAATCCCCAAAAAAGGGGACATGGCTAAAAACACGATGTGGATAAAATAGAAAAAATGATATAGTGACAACAAGTTCTTCAGACTGCTTACAAAACAATTTTGCGGTTCTACAAAAGACAAGGTTTTCTCCTGCATATGTTATGGGGTAGTGTATAAAAATGGTTATTATATAAAAACGCCCCCAAAAAGTGGGCGTGGGTTAAAATGGTATAGAGACGAAATGTTCATATTAATAATGTTAATGATTTGCATCAAAATTTTTTTTCGAAAAATTTAAAATTTGACCGAAAACAGTTTTTAATTGAAAACGCCCCCAAAAAGTGGGCGTGGCAAAAAACTTTATATGGACGAAATATAGATATTAATATTGTCTAAATATGTTGTTCGGAAACTTTTTTAAAATTCCTTACGGTTTGGTCAAAAACTGAGTTTTTCTTAAAAGGGGGCGTGGCAGTGGGCGGATTTCAAAAATTTTTACACTTGTTCTGTAGGCAGAGACGAGGATCCTATATACCAAATTTCATTATCCTAGCTCAAAATTTAAGGCCTAAAAATCGGTGACGTACAGACGGACGGACGGACGGACGGACGGACGGACGGACGGACGGACGGACGGACGGACGGACGGACGGACGGACGGACGGACAGACAGACATGGCTTAATCGACTCAGCTAGCGATTCTGAGTCGATCCATATACTTTGAGGTATATGTAGCAAAATTATTTCTCTATGTTACAAACTAAGTATCAAAACTAATATACCCCTATGGGATAGGGTATAACCATTTTTATACACTACCCCATAACATATGCAGCAGAAAACCATGTCTTTTGTAGAACCGTAAAAGTTTTTTATAAGCAGTCTGAAGAATTTGTTGTCACCATGTCATTTTCTTTATTTTATCCACATCGTGTTTTTAGCCATGTCCACTTATTGGGGATTTTTGTTTTACAAATAGGATGGGATAGGGTATTCAACGATCCGCACAGTGGATTGTAGCCTTCTCATATTTATACCCTATCCCATAGGGGGGTATATTAGTTTTGATACTTAGTTTGTAACATAGAGAAATAATTTTGCTACATATACCTCAAAGTATATGGATCGACTCAGAATCGCTAGCTGAGTCGAATTAGCCATGTCTGTCTGTCCGTCCGTCCGTCCGTCCGTCCGTCCGTCCGTCCGTCCGTCCGTCCGTCCGTCTGTCTGTTCGTCACCGATTTTTGGGCCTTAAATTTTGAGCTAGGATAATGAAATTTGGTATATAGGATCCTCGTCCGTGCCACCAGAACAAGTGTAAAAATTTTTGAAATCCGCCCACTGCCACGCCCCCTTTTTAGAAAAACTTTTTTTTTGGCCAAACCGTAAGGAATTTCAAAAATGTGTCTGAGCAGCATATTTAGACAATCCTAATATCTATATTTCGTTCATACAAAGTTTTTTGCCACGCCCACTTTTTGGGGGCGTTTTTAGTAAAAAACGCTTTTTGTCCAAATTTTAAAACTTTCGAAAAAAATTTTTATGCAAATACTTCCGCAATGGTAATATAAACATTTTGTCCATAGATCATTTTCACCTACGCCCACATTTTGGGGGCGTTTTCTTACAAAAACCATTTGTATACCCCATCCCAAGGCATTAGCAATAGAAATACGTTGTTTTTTGTCGAACCACAAAAGATTTTGAGAAACTGTCTGAGCAATATATTGTGACAATGTCATTTTCTGTATTTCATCGCCATAAAGCCTATATTTTGAGGATATTAATTTAAAGGATGGGATGGGATAGGGTATTCAACGATCCGCATAGCGGATTGTAGCCTCTCATATGTTTTTTTTTGTTTTGGTGGTTGCTAGCGACATATTAAGGTAAAAAAGGTAACATATTTTTTTGGAAAATAATTTTGCCTGTTCGTGTCGCCTTTCTCAATCGTCGCTTTGCTCGATCATCTTTTGGTGTCGTTGGTCTGCTGTTGTTAGGATTTGGACTTTCTTGGGTGGATTAAATTATCTACATCTTCTCAATTAATATACCTCGATCTGTATTGAGTAGGCATAATGGAAGTGCTAAAGCAAACTCGTGGACATATAAAGGGGGCGATTACGCGTGCATACAATTATGTGCAAGACATTCCTGGGGATACAGATATAACTGTGCTAGAAGTTCGGTTAGATCGTTTGGAAAACTCGTGGCAAGATTTTTGTAGTAATCAAACTGCTCTTTTCGCATTTTCCTCTGAGGAGGGATTCGTTGATCCAGAAGTCGATTTCGAGATTGTCGAGTCGAAATATATCTCAGCTAAAAGTGCGCTAGTGAAAGCTGTAAGAGAAATGTCTGCATCGAAAGTGTCTTCATGTGAAATGCCTCCAGCTCGTGATGAAGCTACGATAAATTCAATGAGTCAGTTAATTATTTCACAAACCGCCCTAATCGAAAACTTACAGAAAACTTCATCCGCTAGCACTGTTACAAAAACTGTATCCGATGTCGAGCTACCTGCAATTAAATTGTAACCGTTTTCTGGTGATTATCGCGATTGGACTTGTTTTCGGGATATGTTTCTAAAAACTATCGACTGTCGAAAGAATTTGTCCGGTTCGCAGAAATTCCGATACCTAAAATCGTTTTTGCGTGATGAAGCATCGAAATTGCTAAATCACTTGACGGTCTCGGACTCTAATTATACTCAAGCGTGGGAAAAATTGGAAAATCGGTATGACAAACCACTGTATATAATAAACGCGTACATCGAAAGTTTTTTGAAGTTGCCCACTGTAGCTTCATCAGATTCTCAGGTGAGGAAATTAGTAGACAGTGCTGACGAAGTAGTGCGTGGCTTAGCGGCGGTTAACGCAAAAGGTAGGGATCCGTGGCTGGTTTATTTGCTAGTTGGCAAAACTGATATCGAAACACGTAAGGCGTGGGCTCTGGAAAATAAAAACTCGGAAGCTTCTACAATTCAAGACCTTTTAAACTTTTTAAAGGTTCGGTGTAACGCATTGGAAGCATGTGAGTCCAAAGTTCGTGGAAGTAAGAGCTCTCGCGCAAACTCGAACATTAAAAGCTTATCTGTTACAAGCTCCTCGTGTCCAAAGTGTAAATCTGAACATACTCTTCCTCAGTGTGCAGAATTTCTGTCTATGCCCATTCCTTCTCGTCGTGCCTTTGCCAGGGATCAGCGGTTGTGCTATAATTGTCTCGGGACCAAGCATTCGTCGGCAAGGTGTCGTGTTAAATCCCGCTGTTCATTTTGTAACACGCGACACCACAGTTTAGTGCATATGGACAATCGCTCTGATAATTCAGTTAATCCTCAAATTGTCCCTAATTCTGCACGCTCTTCATCGGTTTCGCGCTCGCAAGAGATTGTTAGCAACCATATTCGAAATGAATCTCGTCCATCTGGAATTTTGCCCACTGCTGTTGTAAAAGTACTGGATTCTGCAGGAAATTCATTACTTGCTCGTGTTCTTCTCGATAACGGGTCACAGGTTTCGTTCGTGACTGAAATTTTGGTAAGACGGTTAGGCCTTCGTCGCTGCCATGCTCGTTTACCAATATCCGGAATTTCGTCGGTGGAAGCTGGTGTTACCAATGGTGCTGTAACCTTATCGTTGAATTCTCGATTTGATTCGAAATCATTTGAAGTTGAGGCCTATATTTTAAATAAAATAACCTCACAAACTCCATCGTTTTCATTTGGAACTGAAAATATTCCTTTTCTCAAAAACCTTCATCTGGTAGATTCAAGTTTCAATACTCCAGGGCCCATTGATATTTTGTTGGGAGCTGACAAGGCTTGGAGTATTCTCTTAAATGGCCATCGCACTGATGAGAAAGGAAATATAATAGCTCATGAAACTATATTTGGATGGGTTGTCACTGGCTGTATGCCAGATCGTTCAATTGTATCTTTACATGCAGGCTTAGACCTTGATGTAATTTTGAAGTCGTTTTGGGAAATCGAGGAAATCCCTCAAAAGCATATTCACATCAATGATGATGACATAGTTGATGCACATTTCACCAAAACTCTTACACGTACCCCAGATAATAAATACATGGTTGAATTGCCATTTCGACAAGGTAAATTGGATTTTGGCAATACAATTTCTGGTGCTCTATATAGACTGTTTGCTATGGAACGTCGCTTTTTACGTAACCCCAATCTTCAGTTGGAATACCGTAAGTTCATGAAAACATATCATGACTTAGGACATATGGAACGTATTCCCCAAGATGAAATAGAGCCTACATCAGGAGGGGTTTTCTATCTACCGCATCATGCTGTGATTACGAATAAGATTCGCGTCGTCTTCGACGGCTCGCACAAAGATTCGAAAGGCAGAAGTCTAAACGACATGCTATATGTAGGCACTCCACTGCAAAGAAATCTTATTAACGTGTGTATACGTTTTCGTCTGCATAAGTATGTATTTTGCGCCGATATTGTAAAAATGTTTCGGCAGATTTGGGTTCATCCGAAACATAGGGACTATCAGCGAATCGTTTGGAGAGAGTCTTCTGATGAACCAGTTGAGCATTTTCGTTTAACCACTGTTACCTATGGTACATCTCCAGCCCCCTACTTATCAATGAAGGTGCTTCGTCAATTAGCCATGGATTATCGCGTCCAGTTTCCAATGGCTTCACATGCCGTGTTGAATGACATGTATGTCGACGATATAATGACGGGATCGGAATCGGTGTCTGAGATCTTGCAGTTAAAAAAGGAGGTTATAGAAATGCTATCGTGTGGAGGTTTAGAATTGAGCAAGTGGAGTTCCAACTGTTGGTCCATATTAGCTGAGATAGAGTGCAAGGATAATATTTCTTTGGATAACAATTCCCAGTGGACAAAGGTTCTGGGTCTTGTTTGGAATCCACAGCGTGACATCTTTACTTACAAAATCAACTTATCAACAGATCATTTACCTACCAAACGCAAGCTACTGTCAGATGTTGCTAAAATTTTTGATCCATTGGGTTTCCTGGCTCCGTCCACTATTTTATTAAAAATATTGTTTCAGGAGTTATGGATGGCTAAAACGTTAATTGGTTGGGACGATCCCCTTCCAGCTGACGTAGCCGAAAAATGGAAATCCTATCGCGGAGAACTTTCCTGTTTCGAGAACATTCGAATTTCGAGACGGTTTACGATAAATTCGAAATGCTTTGAGTTAATAGGATTCTCTGATGCATCGGAAAAGGCTTATTCCGCTGTGGTTTATTCTAGAAGTTTCCTGGGTGGTGATATTGATGTTCGATTGGTGGCAGCCAAGACTAGAGTAGCTCCAGTTAAACAGCTTTCTATTTCCCACCTCATATGGCCACCGAATAGATGGACACACCTTGTTATCTAATTCCCAAACATATAGATAACCCCTTAGTCGATCACTCACTCACTTTCTCTAGCTTACACTGATCTCACCCTTATTACATGTTTCAATTAAAACATTTTAATTCACCATACCACCAAAGAAAACATGTAAAATGTTGAATTCATACTCATTTTAATTTATGCTTACTATCTAACAAATTTTTAATTATTAATCTGATCTTATCATATGATCGAATTCACCTACTACACACCGTGTATATGCACGACAAAATTCGCCGTTTTCAAAATACTAAATATTCTATCTCCTACGAGTACTAAATGCGCATCTATATAAACTAGGAGTACACTATTAAATTCACAGTGTATTAAGTCAACGATTAGATTTACACTACACGCTATGTGTTACTGAATTTTACTCTTAGATTTATATGTGATTATTGATTCAAAAGATAGTTACGATAATTTATGTAGAAAACAATATTTCACTTTGGTATTTTCTGATATGATCATATATCTATATATCTTAGTTTTAGTGTGTATATTTTGTTTTAATTTCACTTAAAATATAATTTTAATTAGATTTTAGTATTTTTATTCTGTTTTAAGTTTCATTTCTATTTGACAATTTTTATATAGGTAGCTATCAAATTCTTTAATGTTACTTTTTTTTTTATAAGCAAATTCTTAGCACAAATTCTACTGTGATAGGGCTCCGACGCTCAGTGTTTATCACTGATCGTGGGCAAGCAAAACAAAAACATATGAGAAGGCTACAATCCGCTGTGCGGATCGTTGAATACCCTATCCCATCCTATCCATAAAACTAAAATCCCCAAAAAAGTGGGCATGGCTAAAAACACGATGTGGATAAAATAGAAAAAATGATATAGTGACAACAAATTCTTCAGACTGCTTACAAAACAGTTTTACGGTTCTACAAAAGACAAGGTTTTCTCCTGCATATGTTATGGGGTAGTGTGTAAAAATGGTTTTTATATAAAAACGCCCCCAAAAAGTGGGCGTGGGTTGAAATAGTCTATGGACGAAATGTTCATATTTATACTACTAATGATTCTGCATCAAAAGTTTTTTCGAAAATTTTAAAATTTGACCGAAAAACGTTTTTTATTAAAAACGCCCCCAAAAAGTGGGCGTGGCAAAAAACTTTATATGAACGAAATACAGATATTCAGATTGTCTAAATATGTTGTTCAGAAAGTTTTTCAAAATTCATTATGGTTTGGCCAAAAAATACGTTTTTCTAAAAAGGGGGCGTGGCAGTGGGCGGATTTCAAAAATTTTTACACTTGTTCTGCTGGGAGCAACAAAGAGCACGTGTACCAAATTTCATCCTTCTAGCTCAAAATTTAAGGCCCAAAAACTGGTGACGTACGGACGGACGGACGGACGGACGGACGGACGGACGGACAGACATGGCTAAATCGACTCAGCTATCGATTCTGAGTCGATCCATATACTTTGAGGTATATGTAGCTAAATTATTTCTCTATGTTACAAACTATGTATCAAAACTAATATACCCCTATGGGATAGGGTATAAAGAGACAAATGAGAAAGGTACCTGTTGTATTGTTGTTGTTATCGTGGTTATCTTTTGCGTTGGGTTTTGTGCACTTGTTTTGCTATTTTGTATTGATGTGTCTTGTTCTGCACGTGACTTTCAATTTTCCTTTTTGGTGGGCATTCTAGAGTTATTGTGTTCTTGTGTTCTGTTTGCCTGGGGGTGGTGGGGAAGTGTGGGTAGCTGCTGATATTGGCTGCTTTTGTTGTTAAATTGTTTTTCGATCATTGGTGGTAGACTGATGAAATGAATGTGTTAAGCATATGCATCTACTAAGTATAGCAGATTTGCAAGGGTAATACCAATTCACTAGTGTCAGACAAATTATGAATCTAGATCACCAACACGTGAATTCAAACTAAAATATAGTATGTTTTTTAGCAAAAGTAGTGTGTAAGGCAAATTAAAACAAAACAAAAATGGAATTTACCTCGGGTGCACTTCGAATTGATGATCACATGGATTTATAATTTTGTTTTCCCTATGCACGGGAAGACATTTGACTGATGCCACTTTCACAATCAATTTTGTATAGTTTTTAACCAAGCTAAATCATTGGGCAATTAAACCTAAGAAAAATAATTCTCTTATAGAACAACGAATAAGACTTTGTCACAATCGTACCTTTAAGCGATTATTACCACACTTCCACGCTGTTAAGAGGCCAGAGATAAAAGACCGAGAAATGGATGGAAACTTTCTATACCGAATGCAACGCAAATCAACGCCAGTAATCGTCAGTCTAATATCACGTCAAACATTTGACGAAAGGCATTGCAAAAATTTGACAGGGTGTAGCGTACAAAACCAAGATTTAAACATGCTTCATGTAGCGGACCCTTACTTGTGCAATTTCGTTATTCTAGCTGCGTGCTACAATACAATGGGTTTTGATGTGTCAATCTATGATCAAAAGTCCATTGAAACAAAAGCAGCAAGTTTTATGTTAGTTTTGCTAACAACGTGTGGCATCGACCATGACCCTGAGATACAAGATACATTTCTTAATTTGAGTTAGCCGGGCTATCGCTTTAAGTCTTTGGCATGAAATATGCCTACCTTTTTTCCATTCATAGACTCTACTTCATATAAAGATTTTCCAACTACCCGAATTATCCTACACTTGATGAACTTTGCACACAACTTAGCATTCAGCTTTTTGCTCGCATCGCTGAGTATAAAATTGCGTCTAAAAACTTCATCGCCAATCTTAAACTTAACTGCAGAACTTCGCTAGTTGTAGGATTTTTCATTACGCTCAAACGCTAGTTTTAGGTTAGCTTTAATTTTGTTTCGCAAGATCTCTAATTTATCCGACTCTTTGATGAGTATAGATTCGCTATCATTCAAAACGTTTAGTTTTTGTAAGAGACTATATGTACTTCCATGGTGAATCATATTGCTTCCGAATAGACAAAAGTGAGGAGTAGTTGCAATTGACTGGTGAAAGGATGTATTCAGAGCCATTTGAATTTTCGGTATTTGCACATCCCACTCTCTTTGATCATCTTTTAGATACATGCGAATTGCTGACAAAATTGAGCGATTGACACGCTCCGATGAATTGGCTTGTGGAGAGTACAAGGCAGTGGTTATATGTTTAACTCCAAAGCTAGCTAGAAAATGCTGAAAATCCTTTGAAACAAATTGCTTTCCATTATCGGACAAAATGAATTGAGGTACTCCGAATTTGTTAAAAACTTCTCTTTCCAAAAATTCTATTACCGATTTTGAACATGCTTTTCGTATTGCTTTTAAAAAGACGTACTTGGAAAAGTGATCCAGTACGATAAATAAATAAAGATTTCCACTTTTCGAGCGAATGTAAGGTCCCATGAAATCAATATATAGCTTTTGGAAAGGTTTCTCTATATTTTGTTGTTTGCCCATTGGTGGTCTGAGTGTCTTATTCGTAGCTTTGTTTGCCTTGCACAACTCACACTCGCGAACGTATTCTCTTACTTGAGTTGTCATGTTTGGCCAGTAATACAATTCACGCAACCTTTCTAGCGTTTTTACTATGCCACCATGACAAACATTGGGTGGTTCATGAGCAGCTTGGATCAACGAATAAGTTAGCATAGTGGGTATCCAGAGCCTCCACTCTAAAGACGTATTAGGCGGGTCCTTATCTATTGGAAAAGCTCTTTTAAAAACAAGATTTTCCGATATTTTCAAATCGGGAAAATTATCTTTGTTTTTGTTAATCACATCAATTAGTTCCATATACTCATCCGAACGAAATTCATCTCCATTTATGTCGACAATTGTTTTTATATTCACATTGTGAACTAGTTCTTCTACAAAAGTGCGAGATAACGCATCTGGCACTATATTTTGAGAACCCTTTCTGTGCTGGATGTCAAATTGAAACGCTTGAAGTTTAAGAGACCATCGAGCAAGTCTACCGCTTAGATCTTTGAGTCCCATCAACCATTTTAAACTTGCATGGTCTGTTATCACGGTGAATGGGAGTCCTTCTATGTACGGTCGAAAACGTTTCACAGATAATACAGCGGCTAAGCATTCTTGCTCAGTCACGCTGTAATTTCGCTGGCAAGAATTCAATTTCTGAGAAAAGAACGCAATGGGCTTTTCATGCTTGTCTTCGTCGTACTGAAAGAGTACTCCCCCTACACCATGGTTTGACGCGTCACACTGTATATAAAACCGTTCACCGAAATTCGGATTACTTAAAAGTGGAGCTGAAATGAGAGCTACTTTCAACGCTTCAAATGCTGTATTGGCTTCTTCAGAAATCTCGAAATTTTTTCCCTTACGTAATGTATCGGACAAGGGTGCTGAAATCGCGGCAAAGTTTCGAATAAATCTGCGATACCAGCCACACAAGCCCAGAAAACGCCTTACCTGCTTTTGAGATTTCGGCAACGGGAAGTCTTTAATAGCTGAAACCTTTGCAGGGTCGGCCTTAATGTGTCCTTGTCCAACCACGTATCCGAGATACTTTAATTCTTTAAAGCAGAAGTAGGATTTTGAGACATTAATAGTCAGGTTTGCTCTTTTCAAACATTCCGCTACTTTCTCTAGTGTGTTAAGGTGTTCTTCGAAATTTCTCGAAATGACCAGTAGGTCATCTAAGTACACAAACACGCATTCACGGAGCTCCGGAGGTACAACTCTATCCATCAGACGGCACATCCTTTGGGCTGCGTTACATAGTCCAAAGGGCATGACCGTAAACTGATACAGTGGTCTTCCCGGAACCGTGAATGCTGTCTTTTCCCTAGACTGTTTATCTAGAGGGATTTGCCAAAAGGCATCTTTAAGATCCACACTACTTATGTAGTGTGTATCTCGCAGACGGCTTAACAAACCCTCAATATGTGGTAATGGATACGCATCTTTCGTTGAGAGTTGATTGACTTTACGAAAATCTAAGCATAGGCGGTTTTTGCCAGGTTTTCGGATGAGAACAATCGGCGAACTCCACGCACTATTGCTTTCCTCAATTACTCCCAACGAAAGCATACGATCCAATTCTTCAAACATAAGCTTTTGAATTACTGGCGATACTGGATAGTGCCTTTGTTTTACCGGATCGGCTGTACCCGTATCTATTCGATGTGTTTCAAACATAGTCTTACCAAGACCAAGTTTATCAAATGAAGGAAACTTCTCGACAATTTCTGACAACGCAAAAGAATGTTCTTCGCTAAGTTCATGCTTTGGTTTAGTAGAAATATCTGGCATTTCTAATTCACCTACAACAATTGGAGATATATCAAAATTTTGCCAAAAATCTATTCCAATATACAGCTGTTGTGTGAGGCTAGGGACAAGATATATTACCATTTTCTTAGTAACGGAGTTGTACTTAACTGGAACCTTAACATAACCGATAATTCGTTGATCAATGCCATCAGCGGTTTTTAAACAATATGTTAGCGGAAAGATCTTCAAATTAAGGCTATGAACAAATTTAATGCAATCTTTTCCGAAACAAGAGATTGTAGCGCCACTGTCCAGTAAACCAACTACATCTTGATCATTTATCAATATTTTTGCGTATGGCCTTGGATCGCCATCAATTGAAAGTGATGAAGCATCAACGATTTGACTAAATAATTTACGCTTACTTTGTCTGATTTTAGCCTTTCTGTTTTTTGATAGATCATTTGAGGTTTGAATTTCATCTAGTTCAAAAATTCTTGCTCGAACTTCATTGTATCTTTTTAATCTCGTTTTATAAGGTATTAAAATTGTCTGCTTTGAAACATTTTTATTTTTATTAGGTATGTCCGGTAAAAGTATTCTAGAATCAGTTGAAGGAATTTGAATTGATTGAGAATCAGTGGATGTCGATTTTTCTACTGTTCGGGGTTTGTTTGGGTCGAACGAGATTCCCCGACACGCATCCCGCTCGATTGTTGGTTTCCCATCTGCTTGCACTTTTGACAATTCAATGTTGTCACATTGTCCGTGCCGCATTTGTAGCAAAACAAATTTCGTACTGGAGATGGACAGTACATAAAAGTATGTCCTTGCTGTTTGCAATTAAAACATTTGAATGCATTCGTATCTTTGGTAATCGAACTTCGGAAATTATTTTTATCTGAATATCTTAAAGCCGAAACCTCTTCAGACAGAAAAACTTCAGTTGCAGTTTGCTGCCTTAGATACCGAGTTTAATCTCGAGAGTGGAACAATTTTTCAGCTTTTCTACACTCATCTCTAAATTGATCGAGTGAGTAAATCGGCATCGGATAGACAAGATTCAATAAGCGATTATTGACTTTTGTTTTCATGATATGCAACAGCTGACGTTCTGACATAGGTTTTCTTAGCTGGTTTTTCAGATGAATAATGACGTTGTAGTAATCATCGAATGTTTCCTGAGGGTGTTGACGGCGTTCAGTAATATGTTGGATGATTTCTACGTCACTATCATGGGTTTTAAATTGTTTATATAAGGCTTGACGAAGTCTTGGCCAATCTGGTCTAGGATTCGATCGCAAATATTGCCAAAACCAATCCTGAGCAGCACCAGTCAATAAAACATGAAAATTCTTCAAAATATCTGTCCATTGACAGTCATGATTTTCTTTAAGAGTTTCAACTCTAAACAAGAAATCTTGAACACAAATAGACTTTGATGTTCCGTCATATTTCAAACCCCAGCTATCGATTTCTACTTTGTGATAGCTTGATGGTTGTGTACGATTCTCGGTAGCATAATCATCGAAATTCATTTGGTTAATATATCTAGCGAAATGCTCATCATTATATTGTGAATTTCTACCATTTGAAATATCATTCGAGTCTTCGCGCGAATTATGATTCAAATCTTCCGGCGGATGATGCGAATTCTCATTTCGTCTTGAATTTCTGGAAGGATTTGATGCCCTATTCGAATGTCTGTTAACGTTGGTTAAGTTCTGGGTGTCACATGGTAAAGCAAAAGCACCATTAGAAGCAGGGTTTTGGTCTGTTGATAGTAAATCACGTACAGTTTCCTGAACACATTGCTTCATAGTATCCAAAAGTGATCGTAGCATAAACGTTTGGCTAGCACCAATACTTGCATCAACAATAGATTTGATTTGACTATTCAAAGAAGTTTGTGTACTAGGTGTTGTCACATTTGGATTAGCCGAAGAAACGTTGCTCTGTCTAACAGTTGGTTGTATCTGAGATATACTATCTCTTGGAGTTGTTGACTGAGTGTACATATTTGTATTTGTAGTATTAGTAACTACTTGAACACTGGGATTCAAACTAGAAAACGCATTTGATTCTGTGTGAACAACATTTTGCAAGTTTTGATTAGGCCGTTGTATCGGGTTATGAACCGGAGTTCTTATCGCATTCGCTTGAGGAGAATGCAAAATAGGTTGTCGAGATTCATTTTCTGGAAAAATATCTCTTGAATTGTCAAAATTCGGTTGTCTATGACCAAAAGATCGCGTAATCATACCACGATTAGTATCTAAAGTAGACTTCCGTTTTTCTTTGGGAATTGTACCTTTAGAATTGCTCATTTTAAGTCAGTTGTATATTAAAAATGTATATAAAATAAAATGTGTGAAATAAGAACTGCACTCGTATACGATTATACGGTTGACAAAAAATAATATTTATAAAAATAAGAAAATGTAGTTAGTTAATGTTTATAAGATCATAAGTATATAAGGTGAGATCAATGTAAGTGTATGAAAGAGTGAAAAGTGTTTTTTTTTTTTTTTTAGGATATAATGTATGCACAATATTAAAAGAGATCTGATACCATTTGAAAGATAATTTCATTGGATACCTACAATCTACTGAAAAATTTATTGCTGGTGTAACAAGTTTAAGGCATTCAGCGTTATACCGTAATAAGTATTGAAACATTTGAATGACTCAAAAACCTATATCCATCATCATGATTTGCTTCGAAATTCTATTGCAAAATTAACTTCTATCTCGTTCAGCTGACTCAAGCCTTAGTAGCAGATAAAAACAAAATATCAGGAAGCTTAGACAACAGTTAAATTGCTCTATATACTCAAGGTGTCTAACTTTGAAATCGTAACTCGATATTTTTAGCTCTGATTGCTTAAAAAACATTCTGAATCACATCATTAGAACTATCTAAAGAAACATTATTATAGCGTGACATGCAGTAAAAAAAAAAGATATATGGGAAAGAACAATCTGATCGACAAGAGAGTCATGTAAAAATATTCAAAAAAAAAAGTTAGCAAAATATTTGGTATATCAGTCTTACGACTGACAAGGCCAAAATCGTTGGGCGCCATAATTTGTAATGAGCCTGTGGACGAACTATGCGAGAGCATAGCTGGTGTTAGGTCCTGGACGATGCAGCTGGGTGGCACGCTGGCTTAAGCACGGCTTAGCTCGCCGAAATGGTCGGGGATCTTGCTGCGTAAGTTCTCACACAAAATTAAAATAATCGTGCCGGAAGAAGTAGTCAGAAGTATATTAATAAAATAAAATGATCATGAAAATTAATTAAAAGAAGTACTGCATCACCACGCCTCTAGTAGAAATCGTTAATCTGCTAGATAATACTGCATAATAGTACACTTTAAATGCTAATCTACAAGCACATACATTATCACCTTATTTCGATAGCACCGCTGTTATTGCCATCAGGGATTTCCCACCTCATATGGCCCCCGAATAGATGGACACACCTTGTTATCTAATTCCCAAACATATAGATAACCCCTTAGTCGATCACTCACTCACTTTCTCTAGCTTACACTGATCTCACCCTTATTACATGTTTCAATTAAAACATTTTAATTCACCATACCACCAAAGAAAACATGTAAAATGTTCAATTCATACTCATTTTAATTTATGCTTACTATCTAACAAATTTTTAATTATTAATCTGATCTTATCATATGATCGAATTCACCTACTACACACCGTGTATATGCACGACAAAATTCGCCGTTTTCAAAATACTAAATATTCTATCTCCTACGAGTACTAAATGCGCATCTATATAAACTAGGAGTACACTATTAAATTCACAGTGTATTAAGTCAACGATTAGATTTTCACTACACGCTATGTATTACTGAATTTTACTCTTAGATTTATATGTGATTATTGATTCAAAAGATAGTTACGATAATTTATGTAGAAAACAATATTTCACTTTGGTATTTTCTGATATGATCATATATCTATATATATTAGTTTTAGTGTGTATATTTTGTTTTAATTTCACTTAAAATATAATTTTAATTAGATTTTAGTATTTTTATTCTGTTTTAACTTTCATTTCTATTTGACAATTTTTATATAGGTAGCTATCAAATTCTTTAATTTTACTTTTTTTTTTATAAGCAAATTCTTAGCACAAATTCTACTGTGATAGGGCTCCGACGGTCAGTGTTTATCACTGATCGTGGGCAAGCAAAACAAAAAGAGACAAATGAGAAAGGTACCTGTTGTATTGTTGTTGTTATCGTGGTTATCTTTTGCGTTGGGTTTTGTGCACTTGTTTTGCTATTTTGTATTGATGTGTCTTGTTCTGCACGTGACTTTCAATTTTCCTTTTTGGTGGGCATTCTAGAGTTATTGTGTTCTTGTGTTCTGTTTGCCTGAGGGTGGTGGGGAAGTGTGGGTAGCTGCTGATATTGGCTGCTTTTGTTGTTAAATTGTTTTTCGATCATTGGTGGTAGACTGATGAAATGAATGTGTTAAGCATATGCATCTACTAAGTATAGCAGATTTGCACGGGTAATACCAATTCACTAGTGTCAGACAAATTATGAATCTAGATCACCAACACGTGAATTCAAACTAAAATATAGTATGTTTTTTAGCAAAAGTAGTGTGTAAGGCAAATTAAAACAAAACAAAAATGGAATTTACCTCGGGTGCACTTCGAATTGATGATCACATGGATTTATAATTTTGTTTTCCCTATGCACGGGAAGACATTTGACTGATGCCACTTTCACAATCAATTTTTTATAGTTTTTAACCAAGCTAAATCATTGGGCAATTAAACCTAAGAAAAATAATTCTCTTTTAGAACAACGAATAAGACTTTGTCACAATCGTACCTTTAAGCGATTATTACCACACTTCCACGCTGTTAAGAGGCCAGAGATAAAAGACCGAGAAATGGATGGAAACTTTCTATACCGAATGCAACGCAAATCAACGCCAGTAATCGTCAGTCTAATATCACGTCAAACATTTGACGAAAGGCATTGCAAAAATTTGACAGGGTGTAGCGTACAAAACCAAGATTTAAACATGCTTCATGTAGCGGACCCTTACTTGTGCAATTTCGTTATTCTAGCTGCGTGCTACACCTCTTGGAACTACGTTTGTTCGGCAGAAAACCCAGCTGATTGCGCCTCAAGGGGAATCGAGCCATCAAAACTCTTGGAGCTGAACATTTGGTGGAAAGGTCCAACTTGGCTCTATCAGGAATCAACGCAGTGGTCAATGTGTCCGGAGTCGACGGTGACAGAAGTACTTGAGGAAAGAAAGAATGCAGTAGCGGTACATACTTCAACTTCGGTAGAACACTTTTTTGAAAAGTTATCTAATAACGTATCATCCTGGAGAAGACTCATCAGAATCATTGCCTTCGTAATCCGTTTCGTCAAGAATTGTAGAATTTCATCAAATGATCGATTTTTTGGTAGTATTTCCTTTCATGAGTTTCGTCGCGCTAAAGAACTATGTTTATTGTGGTCTCAAAATGAGTTCAAGGCTGATATACATGCACTTCGAACTGCCCATCGTGTTTCGAAGACCTCTAAATTATGTTCCTTGTCACCATTTATTGATGAAGTTGGACTACTGCGCGTAGGTGGACGACTCGTTAATGCTAAGGATGTCCCTTTCGCTATAAAACATCCTATAATATTACCCAAATACCATCGATTTACTAATCTTATCTTGTTAGATGCCCATCGAATTAATCTTCATATTGGTGTTTCTGGACTTTTCTCCTTAATTCGACAAGAATTCTGGATAATCGGTAGCAGAAATTTAATCAGGAAAATCGTACATGACTGCATCAGATGTTTTCGCTTACGACGGTCTACGTCATCTCAAATAATGGGAAATTTGCCATTACCTCGAATCGAACCATCCTTTGCATTTGCCCACACCGGTTGCGACTATGCAGGTCCAATAACACTTCGTTTATCTAAGGGAAGGAAACCTAAGTTGGTAAAGGGGTATATCGCCTTGTTTGTCTGTATGACCACAAAGGCTCTTCACCTCGAGATGGTAACGGACCTAACGACAGATGCGTTTTTGGCGGCTCTTAGAAGATTTATTGCGAGACGTGGCAAATGCAAAGCTATGTATACGGATAATGGTACAAATTTCCAAGGAGCAGCTCGAGTATTATCTGAGATGTCACAATTGGTTCTTTCAAAGGAGTACCAAGCAACTGTTATGGAAACAATGGCAGCAGAAGGCATCAAGTGGAATTTTATTCCCCCGCATAGTCCTCATTTCGGAGGACTTTGGGAAGCGGGGGTAAAGTTAGTAAAGCGACATCTTAGTCGTGTAGTTGGAAGTAACATTCTTACATTTGAGGAGATGTGTACCTTGTTGGCCCAAATTGAAGCACTTTTAAATTCCAGACCACTTTGTGCCATTTCAGATACTGATCTTAATCCATTAACGCCTTCTCATTTTCTCATAGGTAGACCGTATACAGCGCTCTATGAGCCTAACTATTTGGAAGTCCCTTCCAACCGATTAGGCCGTTGGGAATTTTTGCAAAATATGATGCAGGGATTTTGGCGGCGATGGCAAGTGGACTATTTGACTTCTTTACAACAACGTCCCAAATGGAGAGAAACGCAACGAGAATTTCGAGTTGGAGATCTGGTCGTTATCAAAGAGCCCAATTTGCAACCCTCACAATGGTCCCTAGGCAGAATTGAGGAGGTTCATCCTGGCCAGGATGGTCACATCAGAGTAGTCACACTACGTACTGCAAATGGGAGATTCAAACGTCCTATAGCTAAACTTGCAATACTACCAAATTCCTGAAGTACTTCAGTGGGGGCGGCATGTTGATGAATGCACTTATCATTTGTTATTAAATTTTTTTGTTGTTTATTTTGTTTGAAATTATATTAATACTTTTGTAAAAGCATGTACATACATAACACCCTATGGTTCGATACTCGATCTTGCTCCCGTTCACCCGCTCTCTGCCAATTGGTAATAAACTTAACTTTGTAATTATGAATACACATCTTATGTTAATTGTACTCTTATCTGGCATTTATTGAGAGAGCGTGATTGTAAAGCTAATAACTAGTTCAAGCATATAGTAGAATGCATTGGCTAGTCACTTATGTTCTAGCAACCACCCAGTTAACATCTCGGCAAGTTCGAACCAGCGGACCTTTAATTTGAATTGTTTCAATTAAAATAAAGTATTTATTATAACGTGTTAAACATCGACTTTTAATTGCTAAACAGTACTTTAACTTTGAATATTTCGCTTTATTAACCAAATTTCTTTACTTTTGTTAATCTGTCATACATTTAATAGCAATTTTTGCCTTTTTCCATCAAATTCCTTTAAGTTTTATCACTTTCTTCCAATAAAGTGATTACTTTTTGCATACCATACCATTTATTCATGTATTTCCCTTTAAGTACTTTAACTTTGAATATTTCGCTTTATTAACCAAATTTCTTTACTTTTGTTAATCTGTCATACATTTAATAGCATTTTTGCCTTTTTCCATCAAATTCCTTTAAGTTTTATCATTTTCTTCCAATAAAGTGATTACTTTTTGCATACCATACCATTTATTCATGTATTTCACTTTAAGTACTTTAACTTTGAATATTTCGCTTTATTAACCAAATTTCTTTACTTTTGTTAATCTGTCATATATTTAATAGCATTTTTGCCTTTTTCCATCAAATTCCTTTAAGTTTTATCACTTTCTTCCAATAAAGTGATTACTTTTTGCATACCATACCATTTATTCATGTATTTCACTTTAAGTACTTTAACTTTGAATATTTCGCTTTATTAACCAAATTTCTTTACTTTTGTTAATCTGTCATACATTTAATAGCATTTTTGCCTTTTTCCATCAAATTCCTTTAAGTTTTATCATTTTTCTTCCAATAAAGTAATCACTTTTTGCATACCATACCATTTATTCATGTATTTCACTTTAAGTACTTTAACTTTGAATATTTCGCTTTATTAACCAAATTTCTTTACTTTTGTTAATCTGTCATACATTTAATAGCATTTTTGCCTTTTTCCATCAAATTCCTTTAAGTTTTATCATTTTCTTCCAATAAAGTGATTACTTTTTGCATACCATACCATTTATTCATGTATTTCACTTTAAATACTTTAACTTTGAATATTTCGCTTTATTAACCAAATTTCTTTACTTTTGTTAATCTGTCATACATTTAATAGCATTTTTGCCTTTTTCCATCAAATTCCTTAAAGTTTTATCACTTTCTTCCAATAAAGTGATTACTTTTTGCATACCATACCATTTATTCATGTATTTCACTTTAAGTACTTTAACTTTGAATATTTCGCTTTATTAACCAAATTTTTTTACTTTTGTTAATCTGTCATACATTTAATAGCATTTTTGCCTTTTTCCATCAAAATTCCTTTAAGTTTTATCATTTTCTTCCAATAAAGTGATTACTTTTTGCATACCATACCATTTATTCATGTATTTCACTTTAAATACTTTAACTTTGAATATTTCGCTTTATTAACCAAATTTCTTTACTTTTGTTAATCTGTCATACATTTAATAGCATTTTTGCCTTTTTCCATCAAATTCCTTTAAGTTTTATCATTTTTCTTCCAATAAAGTGATTACTTTTTGCATACCATACCATTTATTCATGTATTTCACTTTAAGTACTTTAACTTTGAATATTGTTACCGTCGTTTTTCCCCTACCCGGCGTCGTTATGGGGGAGGTTGCCTGACCAACTCTGGAGAATGGCCGTGTAGTATGATGGAATATGGGCGCCACACGATTGTCCCTCCCTCTTAACTACCCACGGACTTATTACCGTGACTAAACCGTGGGATTCGCCTTTTTTACGTTTTAACAACAAAATGTATAATTCAAAAATTCAATTATTTTTACTTCTGAATACTTACAAGCTAACTTGATTCTATTTACAAATTTTAACTTAAATCTACGTGTAACGATACAATTGTAAATATAAAAAAAAATGTAATCTTCTAACGTACAAGACTGGTTTCGGTTACTTTTGCCACGAAATTCCACGATTTCCTCTTGCACGTACCGTATCTTACTTCGCGTCTTCGAATCGAATCAACAATTCAACATTTATATTTCTCTCTTCCGTTTATTTCTGACGAATCTATCAACCCGAACAATCCACACCGTAGCGAAACGCACCGTAGCGATTATACCAATAAGTTCTACCGCATTTACTAACACCACAGCAAGAAAACACTTGTCAATAAACTTACGATATCTTTAATATCTCTCCTTAAGTTGAGGATGATTATCGTAGCCGCCTGCTTGCTGTTCCGGTGATGCTTTTGGCAGATGACTGTGTTGTCTTCCAAGTCCTTTGGTGTCGCTCTCGTTGTTGGTCACAATATTGTTCGTAGTCCCACACAAAAACCTTCAACCACAGGTAATTTCTCTGTTAAGACAAAACCAAAAACTCATGTAATTCCTATATTTCGGATTGCACTTTAACATTTTGTGTTACCTGGGCTGTATTTTTTTATTAAATTTCTGAACGAGTATTCATATATATACTCTCTCTATTTAAATTCTTCACCCTACTTCATTTGTATAAATCTCACTATTTATTTATCTTCCACTTTGTCTTCACTCGCTATTTAAATTTGTTCCCGGGCGAACTGCACACTTCTGATTTACTTTCCATACTCAGTCCATGTCAATAGTACTCCTACAAGAAACCTCGCATCGTACCATTTTGCGGGTTCTTTTCTTACTAAATTAACAGCTAACACACAATCGCGCCATAGTCCAGCTAGTTAACCGAAATAAGATACAAAAAAAAATAAAAAAAGAAAGTATCTGACCCTTCGGGGATTTGAACCTACACCTCCCGAGTGCAGACCTCACGACACTTGCTCTGCGCCACAACCCGATATAAAATTTTTGTGTCAAATTGTATTGACGAGTTTAGAGGGCAAGATGACATCATTAATTAGTACAAATTCAAAATTTTAATAATGCGACGAAAACCTTTAATGAGGCGATCCATAATAATATTTCGCTTTATTAACCAAATTTCTTTACTTTTGTTAATCTGTCATACATTTAATAGCATTTTTGCCTTTTTCCATCAAATTCCTTTAAGTTTTATCATTTTCTTCCAAAAAAGTGATTACTTTTTGCATACCATACCATTTATTCATGTATTTCACTTTAAGTACTTTAACTTTGAATATTTCGCTTTATTAACCAAATTTCTTTACTTTTGTTAATCTGTCATACATTTAATAGCATTTTTGCCTTTTTCCATCAAATTCCTTTAAGTTTTATCATTTTCTTCCAATAAAATGATTACTTTTTGCATACCATACCATTTATTCATGTATTTCACTTTAAGTACTTTAACTTTGAATATTTCGCTTTATTAACCAAATTTCTTTACTTTTGTTAATCTGTCATACATTTAATAGCATTTTTGCCTTTTTCCATCAAATTCCTTTAAGTTTTATCATTTTCTTCCAATAAAGTGATTACTTTTTTGCATACCATACCATTTATTCATGTATTTCACTTTAAGTACTTTAACTTTGAATATTTCGCTTTATTAACCAAATTTCTTTACTTTTGTTAATCTGTCATACATTTAATAGCATTTTTGCCTTTTTCCATCAAATTCCTTAAAGTTTTTATCACTTTCTTCCAATAAAGTGATTACTTTTTGCATACCATACCATTTATGCATGTATTTCACTTTAAGTACTTTAACTTTGAATATTTCGCTTTATTAACCAAATTTCTTTACTTTTGTTAATCTGTCATACATTTAATAGCATTTTTGCCTTTTTCCATCAAATTCCTTTAAGTTTTATCATTTTCTTCCAATAAAGTGATTGCTTTTTGCATACCATACCATTTATTCATGTATTTCACTTTAAGTACTTTAACTTTGAATATTTCGCTTTATTAACCAAATTTCTTTACTTTTGTTAATTTGTCATACATTTAATAGCATTTTTGCCTTTTTCCATCAAATTCCTTTAAGTTTTATCATTTTCTTCCAATAAAGTGATTACTTTTTGCATACCATACCATTTATTCATGTATTTCACTTTAAGTACTTTAACTTTGAATATTTCGCTTTATTAACCAAATTTCTTTACTTTTGTTAATCTGTCATACATTTAATAGCATTTTTGCCTTTTTCCATCAAATTCCTTTAAGTTTTATCATTTTCTTCCAATAAAGTGATTACTTTTTTGCATACCATACCATTTATTCATGTATTTCACTTTAAGTACTTTAACTTTGAATATTTCGCTTTATTAACCAAATTTCTTTACTTTTGTTAATCTGTCATACATTTAATAGCATTTTTGCCTTTTTTCCATCAAATTCCTTTAAGTTTTATCATTTTCTTCCAATAAAGTGATTACTTTTTGCATACCATACCATTTATTCATGTATTTCACTTTATGTACTTTAACTTTGAATATTTCGCTTTATTAACCAAATTTCTTTACTTTTGTTAATCTGTCATACATTTAATAGCATTTTTGCCTTTTTCCATCAAATTCCTTAAAGTTTTATCACTTTCTTCCAATAAAGTGATTACTTTTTGCATACCATACCATTTATGCATGTATTTCACTTTAAGTACTTTAACTTTGAATATTTCGCTTTATTAACCAAATTTCTTTACTTTTGTTAATCTGTCATACATTTAATAGCATTTTTGCCTTTTTCCATCAAATTCCTTTAAGTTTTATCATTTTCTTCCAATAAAGTGATTACTTTTTGCATACCATACCATTTATTCATGTATTTCACTTTAAGTACTTTAACTTTGAATATTTCGCTTTATTAACCAAATTTCTTTACTTTTGTTAATCTGTCATACATTTAATAGCATTTTTGCCTTTTTCCATCAAATTCCTTTAAGTTTTATCATTTTCTTCCAATAAAGTGATTACTTTTTGCATACCATACCATTTATTCATGTATTTCACTTTAAGTACTTTAACTTTGAATATTTCGCTTTATTAACCAAATTTCTTTACTTTTGTTAATCTGTCATACATTTAATAGCATTTTTGCCTTTTTCCATCAAATTCCTTTAAGTTTTATCATTTTCTTCCAATAAAGTGATTACTTTTTGCATACCATACCATTTATTCATGTATTTCACTTTAAGTACTTTAACTTTGAATATTTCGCTTTATTAACCAAATTTCTTTACTTTTGTTAATCTGTCATACATTTAATAGCATTTTTGCCTTTTTCCATCAAATTCCTTTAAGTTTTATCATTTTCTTCCAATAAAGTGATAACTTTTTGCATACCATACCATTTATTCATGTATTTCACTTTAAATACTTTAACTTTGAATATTTCGCTTTATTAACCAAATTTCTTTACTTTTGTTAATCTGTCATACATTTAATAGCATTTTTGCCTTTTTCCATCAAATTCCTTTAAGTTTTATCATTTTCTTCCAATAAAGTGATTACTTTTTGCATACCATACCATTTATTCATGTATTTCACTTTAAGTAATTTAACTTTGAATATTTCGCTTTATTAACCAAATTTCTTTACTTTTGTCAATCTGTCATACATTTAATAGCATTTTTGCCTTTTTCCATCAAATTCCTTTAAGTTTTATCATTTTCTTCCAATAAAGTGATTACTTTTTGCATACCATACCATTTATTCATGTATTTCACTTTAAGTACTTTAACTTTGAATATTTCGCTTTATTGACCAAATTTCTTTACTTTTGTTAACCTGTCATATATTTAAAAGCATTTTTGGCTTTTTCCATCAAATTCCTTTAAGTTTTATCATTTTCTTCCAATAAAGTGATTACTTTTTGCATACCATACCATTTATTCATGTATTTCACTTTAAATACTTTAACTTTGAATATTTCGCTTTATTAACCAAATTTCTTTACTTTTGTTAATCTGTCATACATTTAATAGCATTTTTGCCTTTTTCCATCAAATTCCTTTAAGTTTTATCATTTTCTTCCAATAAAGTGATTACTTTATGCATACCATACCATTTATTCATGTATTTCACTTAAATACTTTAACTTTGAATATTTCGCTTTATTAACCAAATTTCTTTACTTTTGTTAATCTGTCATACATTTAATAGCATTTTTGCCTTTTTCCATCAAATTCCTTTAAGTTTTATCATTTTCTTCCAATAAAGTGATTACTTTATGCATACCATACCATTTATTCATGTATTTCACTTTAAATACTTTAACTTTGAATATTTCGCTTTATTAACCAAATTTCTTTACTTTTGTTAATCTGTCATACATTTAATAGCATTTTTGCCTTTTTCCATCAAATTCCTTTAAGTTTTATCATTTTCTTCCAATAAAGTGATTACTTTTTGCATACCATACCATTTATGCATGTATTTCACTTTGAGTACTTTAACTTTGAATATTTCGCTTTATTAACCAAATTTCTTTACTTTTGTTAATCTGTCATACATTTAATAGCATTTTTGCCTTTTTTCCATGAAATTCCTTTAAGTTTTATCATTTTCTTCCAATAAAGTGATTACTTTTTGCATACCATACCATTTATTCATGTATTTCACTTTAAGTACTTTAACTTTGAATATTTCGCTTTATTAACCAAATTTCTTTACTTTTGTTAATCTGTCATACATTTAATAGCATTTTTGCCTTTTTCCATCAAATTCCTTTAAGTTTTATCATTTTCTTCCAATAAAGTGATTACTTTTTGCATACCATACCATTTATTCATGTAATTCACTTTAAGTACTTTAACTTTGAATATTTCGCTTTATTAACCAAATTTCTTTACTTTTGTTAATCTGTCATACATTTAATAGCATTTTTGCCTTTTTCCATCAAATTCCTTTAAGTTTTATCATTTTCTTCCAATAAAGTGATTACTTTTTGCATACCATACAATTTATTCATGTATTTCACTTTAAGTACTTTAACTTTGAATATTTCGCTTTATTAACCAAATTTCTTTACTTTTGTTAATCTGTCATACATTTAATAGCATTTTTGCCTTTTTCCATCAAATTCCTTTAAGTTTTATCATTTTCTTCCAATAAAGTGATTACTTTTTGCATACCATACCATTTATTCATGTATTTCACTTTAAATACTTTAACTTGAATTTTTCGCTTTATTAACCAAATTTCTTTACTTTTGTTAATCTGTCATACATTTTAATAGCATTTTTGCCTTTTTCCATCAATTCCTTAAGTTTTATCATTTTCTTCCAATAAAGTGATTACTTTTTGCATACCATACCATTTATTCATGTATTTCACTTTAAGTACTTTAACTTTGAATATTTCGCTTTATTAACCAAATTTCTTTACTTTTGTTAATCTGTCCATACATTTAATAGCATTTTTGCCTTTTTCCATCAAATTCCTTTAAGTTTTATCATTTTCTTCCAATAAAGTGATTACTTTTTGCATACCATACCATTTATTCATGTATTTCACTTTAAGTATTTTAACTTTGAATATTTCGCTTTATTAACCAAAATTCATTACTTTTGTTAATCTGTCATACATTTAATAGCATTTTTTGCCTTTTTCCATCAAATTCCTTAAAGTTTTATCACTTTCTTCCAATAAAGTGATTACTTTTTGCATACCATACCATTTATTCATGTATTTCACTTTAAATACTTTATCTTTGAATATTTCGCTTTATTAACCAAATTTCTTTACTTTTGTTAATCTGTCATACATTTAATAGCATTTTTGCCTTTTTCCATCAAATTCCCTTTAAGTTTTATCATTTTCTTCCAATAAAGTGATTACTTTTTGCATACCATACCATTTATTCATGTATTTCACTTTAAATACTTTAACTTTGAATATTTCGCTTTATTAACCAAATTTCTTTACTTTTGTTAATCTGTCATACATTTAATAGCATTTTTGCCTTTTTCCATCAAATTCCTTTAAGTTTTATCATTTTCTTCCAATAAAGTGATTACTTTTTGCATACCATACCATTTATTCATGTATTTCACTTTAAGTACTTTAACTTTGAATATTTCGCTTTATTAACCAAATTTCTTTACTTTTGTTAATCTGCCATACATTTAATAGCATTTTTGCCTTTTTCCCATCAAATTCCTTTAAGTATTATCATTTTCTTCCAATAAAGTGATTACTTTTTGCATACCATACCATTTATGCATGTATTTCACTTTAAGTACTTTAACTTTGAATATTTCGCTTTATTAACCAAATTTCTTTACTTTTGTTAATCTGTCATACATTTAATAGCATTTTTGCCTTTTTCCATCAAATTCCTTTAAGTTTTATCATTTTCTTCCAATAAAATGATTACTTTTTGCATACCATACCATTTATTCATGTATTTCACTTTAAGTTACTTTAAACTTTGAATATTTCGCTTTATTAACCAAATTTCTTTACTTTTGTTAATCTGTCATACATTTAAATAGCATTTTTGCCTTTTTCCATCAAATTCCTTTAAGTTTTATCACTTTCTTCCAATAAAGTGATTACTTTTTGCATACCATACCATTTATTCATGTATTTCACTTTAAGTACTTTAACTTTGAATATTTCGCTTTATTAACCAAATTTCTTTACTTTTGTGAATCTGTCATACATTTAATAGCATTTTTGCCTTTTTCCATCAAATTCCTTTAAGTTTTATCATTTTCTTCCAATAAAGTGATTACTTTTTGCATACCATACCATTTATTCATGTATTTCACTTTAAGTACTTTAACTTTGAAAATTTCGCTTTATTAACCAAATTTCTTTACTTTTGTTAATCTGTCATACATTTAATAGCATTTTTGCCTTTTTCCATCAAATTCCTTTAAGTTTTATCATTTTCTTCCAATAAAGTGATTACTTTTTGCATACCATACCATTTATTCATGTATTTCACTTTAAATACTTTAACTTTGAATATTTCGCTTTATTAACCAAATTTCTTTACTTTTGTTAATCTGTCATACATTTAATAGCATTTTTGCCTTTCTCCATCAAATTCCTTTAAGTTTTATCATTTTCTTCCAATAAAGTGATTACTTTTTGCATACCATACCATTTATTCATGTATTTCACTTTAAATACTTTAACTTTGAATATTTCGCTTTATTAACCAAATTTCTTTACTTTTGTTAATCTGTCATACATTTAATAGCATTTTTGCCTTTTTCCATCAAATTCCTTTAAGTTTTATCATTTTATTCCAATAAAGTGATTACTTTTTGCATACCATACCATTTATGCATGTATTTCACTTTAAGTACTTTAACTTTGAATATTTCGCTTTATTAACCAAATTTCTTTACTTTTGTTAATCTGTCATACATTTAATAGCATTTTTGCCTTTTTCCATCAAATTCCTCTAAGTTTTATCATTTTCTTCCAATAAAGTGATTACTTTTTGCATACCATACCATTTATTCATGTATTTCACTTTAAGTACTTTAACTTTGAATATTTCGCTTTATTAACCAAATTTCTTTACTTTTGTTAATCTGTCATACATTTAATAGCATTTTTTGCCTTTTTCCATCAAATTCCTTTAAGTTTTATCATTTTCTTCCAATAAAGTGATTACTTTTTTGCATACCATACCATTTATTCATGTATTTCACTTTAAGTACTTTAACTTTGAATATTTCGCTTATTAACCAAATTTCTTACTTTTGTTAATCTGTCATACATTTAATAGCATTTTTGCCTTTTTCCATCAAATTCCTTTAAGTTTTATCATTTTCTTCCAATAAAGTGATTACTTTTTGCATACCATACCATTTATGCATGTGTTTCACTTTAAGTACTTTAAATTTGAATATTTCGCTTTATTAACCAAATTTCTTTACTTTTGTTAATCTGTCATACATTTAATAGCATTTTTTGCCTTTTTCCATCAAATTCCTTTAAGTTTTATCATTTTCTTCCAATAAAGTGATTACTTTTTGCATACCATACCATTTATTCATGTATTTCACTTTAAGTACTTTAACTTTGAATATTTCGCTTTATTAACCAAATTTCTTTACTTTTGTTAATCTGTCATACATTTAATAGCATTTTTGCCTTTTTCCATCAAATTCCTTTAAGTTTTATCATTTTCTTCCAATAAAGTGATTACTTTTTGCATACCATACCATTTATTCATGTATTTCACTTTAAGTACTTTAACTTTGAATATTTCGCTTTATTAACCAAATTTCTTTACTTTTGTTAATCTGTCATACATTTAATAGCATTTTTGCCTTTTTCCATCAAATTCCTTTAAGTTTTATCATTTTCTTCCAATAAAGTGATTACTTTTTGCATACCATACCATTTATTCATGTATTTCACTTTAAATACTTTAACTTTGAATATTTCGCTTTATTAACCAAATGTCTTTACTTTTGTTAATCTGTCATACATTTAATAGCATTTTTGCCTTTTTCCATCAAATTCCTTTAAGTTTTATCATTTTCTTCCAATAAAGTGATTACTTTTTGCTACCATACCATTTATTCATGTATTTCACTTTAAGTACTTTAACTTTGAATATTTCGCTTTATTAACCAAATTTCTTTACTTTTGTTAATCTGTCATACATTTAATAGCATTTTTGCCTTTTTCCATCAAATTCCTTTAAGTTTTATCACTTTCTTCCAATAAAGTGATTACTTTTTGCATACCATACCATTTATTCATGTATTTCACTTTAAGTACTTTAACTTTGAATATTTCGCTTTATTAACCAAATTTCTTTACTTTTGTTAATCTGTCATACATTTAATAGCATTTTTGCCTTTTTCCATCAAATTCCTTTAAGTTTTATCATTTTCTTCCAATAAAGTGATTACTTTTTGCATACCATACCATTTATTCATGTATTTCACTTTAAGTACTTTAACTTTGAATATTTCGCTTTATTAACCAAATTTCTTTACTTTTGTTAATCTGTCATACATTTAATAGCATTTTTGCCTTTTTCCATCAAATTCCTTTAAGTTTTATCATTTTCTTCCAATAAAGTGATTACTTTTTGCATACCATACCATTTATTCATGTATTTCACTTTAAGTACTTTAACTTTGAATATTTCGCTTTATTAACCAAATTTCTTTACTTTTGTTAATCTGTCATACATTTAATAGCATTTTTGCCTTTTCCATCAAATTCCTTTAAGTTTTATCATTTTCTTCCAATAAAGTGATTACTTTTTGCATACCATACCATTTATTCATGTATTTCACTTTAAATACTTTAACTTTGAATATTTCGCTTTATTAACCAAATTTCTTTACTTTTGTTAATCTGTCATACATTTAATAGCATTTTTGCCTTTTTCCATCAAATTCCTTTAAGTTTTATCATTTTCTTCCAATAAAGTGATTACTTTTTGCATACCATACCATTTATTCATGTATTTCACTTTAAGTACTTTAACTTTGAATATTTCGCTTTATTTTTCAAATTTCTTTACTTTTGTTAATCTGTCATACATTTAATAGCATTTTTGCCTTTTTCCATCAAATTCCTTTAAGTTTTATCATTTTCTTCCAATAAAGTGATTACTTTTTGCATACTGTTAAGAAATGAAATACCTAATAACATTAATCATAAAATTATTGTAACTTGAAATTGATCATGTAACTAATTGAACTCCTGTAGTCGCATTTCTTTATATTTTATAATCAGCCCAACATTGTATAATTTACCTTAGGTAGCTTTACGATATTGTTTTTATTGCTAGCAAAGATGAACAGCTACGTGAAGTTGTATTATATATTAAATATGCATACTGATGCATTTGCTTAGACGATTTCCCACAGCACAAACGCTTAAAAAGCTAGCGTTTCAAATTTACGGTTTGCGCCGCTGGGTTTATGCGTTTGTGTTGTGGGAACGAAGCGGTACTGTTTCTCTTTTTGAGTGTCATTCTTTTAGAAGTTGGCTACTCGTTTTTACTTCTTCCCTTTTTGATAGCAACCACCACGGGAGTCACATCTTTGCTCGCGCTAATATTTGTCTTGACGAGATTTGTTTGGCGAATAAAACTTTTATAACGTTTTGACATTTTATTCTTTTTTTTTTAAATCTCGATCAAAGTTGGTCCTTCGAGCCGGATAATTGTTGATCCGTTCGCTCGTTTGTTCGATTTGTTAAGAGAGTGGTTGCTTTCATTGATATGGAATTTTAATACAGTCCATCTACCCACACACATAATCCTGGAGGATAGGTAATTAATTCAAATAAAATTAATTGTTGCTGCGGACCTTTGATTTGGGGATTATTGTTGCTCGTGTTGCTTTGGAATTTGTGACAGAAAGTTGAGGTTAATATAGAATTGTGTTAGCAGATAGGATTCGTCATTCCCGTGTTTCTTCGATTGGCTTTAGTGCATAGCAATGGAAACGTTATTGCAATCGCGAGAACATATTAAAGCTTCTATTAACCGTGTTTATAATTTTACACAATCCATTCCCGAGGACACTTTGGTTGAGGCTCTGGAAGTGCGTTTAGATCGGTTGGAGGAGGCTTGGAAGGATTTCAGCGGAAATCAATATGACCTTCACCAATATCATGCCGATGAAGGTTACGTTGATCCGGAAGAAGATTTTACGAGCTTTGAATCTAAATTTATTACTGCTAAATCACTGCTTTTAAAATCCCTTAGGGGGAAAATACCCTCTCGCGATTCGTTTGGTGGGAAAATTCCCACTCGGACTTCGAATATTGGAATCCGAAATACAAATGATTCCTCAGCGGAGCGAAATATTTCAGCTTCTAACGACACAACTCGGAATGAGGCACATGTGTCTACTGCTGACGTTGAAAATGTTCCCCTTAGTTCGAAAACGTTACGATTTTCTGAAATTGAGTTGCCATCGTTTAAAATTACTCCCTTTGCTGGTGATTATCGGGAGTGGCCGTGTTTTCGCGACATGTTCCTAGGTAGCATAGACTGTAGAAAACATCTATCCGGTTCGCAAAAATTTCGGTACCTCAAATCCTTTTTGCGGGATGAGCCTGCTAGTTTGTTGAACGGTATTTATATATCCGACGCGAATTATGAGCCGGCTTGGGAAAAGCTTGAACGCCGATACAATAGGCCATTATATATCATCAACCAATTTGTTGAAACATTCTGGAATATGCCGTCGGTAAATAGTACAGATAGTGGTCAGTTGCGCAAATTAGTGGACAACGCTGATGAGGTTATTCGTGGCTTAAAGGCGATGGAGTCTGAAGATAGGGATCCATGGCTGATATACCTCTTAATTAACAAAACTGACGCTGAAACGCGTAAGGCTTGGGCTTTAACTAACCAAAATTCGGAAGTCACCACTATTCATGAGTTGATAGAATTTTTAGAGGATAGGTGTAGTGCCTTAGAGACAAGTGAGACTAAGTTTCGTGTTAATAAAACCGGCTCGCGTTCATCAAACCTTTCATGTAGGGTGAGAAGCCTAGCTGTTGCAAATGTTACATGTCCAAAATGAAAAGGTAGCCATCTTTTATATCAGTGTTCGGACTTTATCGCTCTGGCTATTGAAGATCGTCGTCGTTTTGCTAGAGACCAAAGACTTTGCTACAACTGCCTAGGAACACAACATTCGTCGTCGCGTTGTCATGCGAGGAGTCGATGCTCGCATTGTCGGGCGCGTCACCATTCGTTGGTGCATCTAGATAGTCCAGGCACCTCTCCCTCAGGTAATGTTAATGATTCGAATGATTCTGCTGTAGTTTCTTCACCATCGCCATCGATTACGAGTCATCACATAAGGTCCGGTAACCCAATGTCTGGTATTTTACCAACCGTTTTAGTTGATGTTTTGGATGCTGCAGGAAATCCTCACATTTGTCGCGCTCTTCTGGACACTGGATCGCAGGTCTCCTTTGTAACCGATCGGGTGGTTAGGATGCTAGGGCTTTCACGTCGCCATGCTCGTTTGCCCATATCTGGGATCTCTGCTGTTGATGCTGGTGTTACGCAAGGAGTCGTAAACCTGCAATTGAAACCTCGTTTTGATACTTCTCTATTGAATGTGGAAGCCTTTGTATTGAAAACCATTACATCCATTACACCCTCAACCGCCTTTGATTTTGCAGGCCCTCTTGTTTTGAACGATCTGCCGTTAGCGGATCCTGGATTCAACACCCCGGCTCCTATTGATATTTTGCTTGGTTCGGACAGGGTGTGGAGTAGTTTGCGGGATGGTCATCGGTCGGATGGTTTTGGAAATATTATTGCCCACAACACTGTTTTTGGTTGGGTAATTGCGGGCAACATACCCAACAGTCATGCCGTTTCATTGCATGTAGGATTGGATATCGACGTGTTTTTAAAATCGTTTTGGGAGATAGAAGAGGTCGGTTCTCATATTCCCTCGGTTGGCAGTGAAGACGATGCTGATCGGCATTTTGAAGCAACCTTTTCTAGAGCTCCCGATAACAAGTTTATTGTAGAACTGCCGTTTCGCCAGGGTGAAGTGAGCTTTGGAAATACCCTTTCTGGTGCTTTATCGAGGTTATGTAGTTTGGAGCGTCGCTTTACTCGGGACGAAAATCTTCGTACAGAATATTGCAAGTTCATGAGGGTGTACGAAGAACTAGGCCATATGGAGCGCATTCCGGAAAGAGAAGTTGAACCTACGTCGGGAAAAAACATTTTACTTGCCTCACCATGCCGTCGTGACAACCAAAATGAAGGTGGTTTTCAATGGTTCGCATAAGGATTCGACTGGCGTTAGTTTAAATGAAGTCCTCCACATCGGACCTCCCTTGCAGAAAAATTTGTTAAATGTTTACATGCAGTTTCGATTGTATCGGTTTGTCTTTTGCGCTGACATTGTAAAAATGTTTCGCCAGATTTGGGTCAGCCCTAAAGATCGCGATTTCCAACGCATTGTTTGGCGAGAATCTCCCGCCGACCCCATTGCTCATTTTCGTCTTAGAACGGTAACTTATGGTACTGCACCCGCACCCTTTTTGGCCATAAGAGTTTTAAGGCAGTTGGCTAAGGACTACAAGGAGCAATTTCCAAAGGCTTCTTATGCGATTCTGCACAATTCTTATGTTGATGACTTTGCTGCTGGCTCGGATTCGTTGTCTGGTGTTTTGGAGTTAAAGGAACAGTTGGTAGGGCTTCTTTCATGTGGTGAATTAGAGCTGAGCAAATGGGTGTCTAACTGTTGGAGGATTCTCAATACTACGGAAGGGTGTCAGACTGTTTCATTGGATCCTGAAACAGAATGGAAGAAGGTGCTTGGAATTGTTTGGAATCCATATCTTGACATGTTCACCTTCAAAATAACATTGGAAGATTGTGCAGCGCCTACCAAAAGAATTTTGCTCTCGGAAGTGTCGAAAATCTTTGATCCTATGGGGTTCTTAGCACCATCCGTTGTTTTATTTAAGATGTTGTTCCAAGAGCTTTGGCTACATAAGATTAATTGGGATGATCCATTACCCCCAGAGATTTCGAAAAAATGGCTTTCATTTCGCCAGGAACTAAAACATTTTAGTCAGCTAAGGATTCCTCGAAGATACACGTTAGATGCAAAGCGTTTTGATTTGGTAGGCTTCTCTGATGCGTCGGAAAAGGCATATTCTGCTGTGGTGTATGCCCGCAGTATTTCGGAGAATGGTGTCGTTGAGGTGCATCTCGTAGCTGCAAAAACTCGAGTAGCCCCAGTGAAGCAGGTTTCGATTCCACGCCTTGAATTATGTGGGGCGCTCCTTCTTAGTCGCATTATGAAGCTGGTTTGCTCGTCGTTGGATACCACACCCGGGAAACTCTTCGCTTTCACGGATTCGACTATTGTTTTGGCTTGGTTTTCTTCTCTTCCCCGCAGGTGGGGCACATTCGTGGCTAACCGTACAGCTGAAATTTTGGATAACCTGCCGCGTTCGGTGTGGAGTCATGTTCGTTCGGAAGAGAATCCGGCGGATGTCGCTTCAAGGGGAGTGGAACCAAGCAAGCTACTGGATTTGGAACTATGGTGGAAAGGTCCAGCATGGATCGCTTTAGAACCCAGCCAATGGCCGGCCACATTCGTTAAGGAAGTCGACAATATTCCTGAGGAAAGGAGACACCCAACTGCTGTACTTACCTCGCAACCGGAAGACCATTTTTTGCATGAACTACTGAGTAAGATTTCTTCTTGGCCCAAACTAATTCGAATTGTTGCATATGTCCTGCGTTTCGCTCGGAATTGTAAGCTTTCCCTTGAAGAGCGTTCTATTAATTTTTTTAGCCTTCTCTGAGCTCCGTGATTCCAAGGATGCATGTCTTCGCTTCTGTCAGGGGGAGTTCAAGGAAGAATTTCGGATGTTGAAACACCAAAACCAGGTTTCCCAGCAGTCGAAACTATCTTCTTTATCTCCGTTTATTGATGAGGTCGGGTTGCTGCGAGTTGGGGGACGGATTTCAAATGCTCCATATGTTTCATTAAGCATCAAGCACCCAATAGTTTTGCCAAAAAATCATCGCATTTCACAGCTCATACTTTTGGATGCCCACAAGAAGTTTCTTCATGCAGGTGTGTCGGAGTTGTTTTCCGTGGTTCGCCAGGAGTTCTGGATAGTTGGAGCGAGAAACATGATTCGTAAGGTGGTACACGACTGTCTGGATTGTTTTCGTTTGCGTTCTTCGACCTCATCACAGCTGATGGGGAATTTGCCTTCGTCTCGTCTATCGCCATCATTTGCATTTGATCAAACCGGTTGCGACTATGCTGGTCCAATTACGCTTCGTGCATCGAATCTTCGGAAAGCAAAGCTGATAAAGGGGTACTTTGCTCTCTTCATTTGTATGGCGACTAAAGCGCTACACTTGGAAGTTGTCAGCGACCTCTCTACGGATGCCTTTATCGCTGCCCTGAGAAGATTCATCGCTAGAAGGGGAAAGTGTAGTGTCATCCATTCTGATAATGGCACCAACTTTCAAGGAGCTGCTCGCAGGTTATCGGAAGTTTACGAGTTGGTTCGGTCTTCAAAGCACAATGAGCTTGTTTCAACGACTTTGGGCAAGCAGAGAACATTCGATGGGAATTCATTCCACCTCAAGCTCCTCATTTTGGAGGATTGTGGGAAGCGGGTGTCAAATGTGTTAAGCAGCATCTTTATCGCATCGTTGGAAAAAATCTTCTCACATTTGAAGAAATGGGCACTTTGCTAGCCCAAATTGAAGCTTTGCTGAATTCTCGCCCATTATGTGCCATTTCAGATACTGATTTGAACCCGTTAACCCCCTCTCATTTTGTTATAGGTCGCCCATACACCGCCCTACCGGAACATAGTTTGTTGGGAGCTCCAAAAAATCGATTAGGACGCTGGGAACTGGTGCAAAATATGCTGCTAGGCTTTTGGCAGAGATGGCAGTCCGATTATATAACATCGCTTCAGCAACGGCCAAAATGGAGACAGACAAGCAGAGACTTCAAACTGAATGACCTTGTTGTGGTGAAAGAGAATAATCTGCTTCCTTCCCAATGGGCTTTGGGTCGCATAGAAGAGCTACATTCAAGCAAGGATGGACATATTCGTGTGGTTACCCTTCGAACCAAGAACGGGCTGTTCAAGAGACCTATTACTAAGCTGGCTCTATTACCAACTTCCTGAAGTGTCCTTCAGGGGTGGCGGCGTGTTAAGAAATGAAATACCTAATAACATTAATCATAAAATTATTGTAACTTGAAATTAATCATGTAACTAATTGAACTCCTGTAGTCGCATTTCTTTATATTTTATAATCAGCCCAACATTGTATAATTTACCTTAGGTAGCTTTACGATATTGTTTTTATTGCTAGCAAAGATGAACAGCTACGTGAAGTTGTATTATATATTGAATATGCATACTGATGCATTTGCTTAGACGATTTCCCACAGCACAAACGCTTAAAAAGCTAGCGTTTCAAATTTACGGTTTGCGCCGCTGGGTTTATGCGTTTGTGTTGTGGGAACGAAGCGGTACTGTTTCTCTTTTTGAGTGTCATTCTTTTAGAAGTTGGCTACTCGTTTTTACTTCTTCCCTTTTTGATAGCAACCACCACGGGAGTCACATCTTTGCTCGCGCTAATATTTGTCTTGACGAGATTTGTTTGGCGAATAAAACTTTTATAACGTTTTGACATTTTATTCTTTTTTTTTTAAATCTCGATCACATACCATACCATTTATTCATGTATTTCACTTTAAATACTTTAACTTTGAATATTTCGCTTTATTAACCAAATTTCTTTACTTTTGTTAATCTGTCATACATTTAATAGCATTTTTTGCCTTTTTCCATCAAATTCCTTTAAGTTTTATCATTTTCTTCCAATAAAGTGATTACTTTTTGCATACCATACCATTTATTCATGTATTTCACTTTAAATACTTTAACTTTGAATATTTCGCTTTATTAACCAAATTTCTTTACTTTTGTTAATCTGTCATACATTTAATAGCATTTTTGCCTTTTCCATCAAATTCCTTTAAGTTTTATCATTTTCTTCCAATAAAGTGATTACTTTTTGCATACCATACCATTTATTCATGTATTTCACTTTAAGTACTTTAACTTTGAATATTTCGCTTTATTAACCAAATTTCTTTACTTTTGTTAATATGTCATACATTTAATAGCATTTTTGCCTTTTTCCATCAAATTCCTTTAAGTTTTATCATTTTCTTCCAATAAAGTGATTACTTTTTGCATACCATACCATTTATTCATGTATTTCACTTTAAGTATTTTAACTTTGAATATTTCGCTTTATTAACCAAATTTCTTTACTTTTGTTAATATGTCATACATTTAATAGCATTTTTTGCCTTTTTCCATCAAATTCCTTTAAGTTTTATCATTTTCTTCCAATAAAGTGATTACTTTTTGCATACCATACCATTTATTCATGTATTTCACTTTAAATACTTTTAACTTTGAATATTTCGCTTTATTAACCAAATTTCTTTACTTTTGTTAATCTGTCATACATTTAATAGCATTTTTACCTTTTTCCATCAAATTCCTTTAAGTTTTATCATTTTCTTCCAATAAAGTGATTACTTTTTGCATACCATACCATTTATTCATGTATTTTACTTTAAGTACTTTAACTTTTAATATTTCGCTTTATTAACCAAATTCTTTACTTTTGTTAATCTGTCATACATTTAATAGCATTTTTTGCCTTTTTCCATCCAATTCCTTTAAGTTTTATCATTTTCTTCCAATAAAGTGATTACTTTTTGCATACCATACCATTTATTCATGTATTTCACTTTAAATACTTTAACTTTGAATATTTCGCTTTATTAACCAAATTTCTTACTTTTGTTAATCTGTCATACATTTAATAGCATTTTTTGCCTTTTTCCATCAAATTCCTTTAAGTTTTATCATTTTCTTCCAATAAAGTGATTACTTTTTTGCATACCATACCATTTATTCATGTATTTCACTTTAAGTACTTTAACTTTGAATATTTCGCTTTATTAACCGAATTTCTTTACTTTTGTTAATCTGTCATACATTTAATAGCATTTTTGCCTTTTTCCATCAAATTCCTTTAAGTTTTATCATCTTCTTCCAATAAAGTGATTACTTTTTGCATACCATACCATTTATTCATGTATTTCACTTTAAGTACTTTAACTTTGAATATTTCGCTTTATTAACCAAATTTCTTTACTTTTGTTAATCTGTCATACATTTAATAGCATTTTTGCCTTTTTCCATCAAATTCCTTTAAGTTTTATCATTTTCTTCCAATAAAGTGATTACTTTTTGCATACCATACCATTTATTCATGTATTTCACTTTAAGTACTTTAACTTTGAATATTTCGCTTTATTAACCAAATTTCTTTACTTTTGTTAATCTGTCATACATTTAATAGCATTTTTGCCTTTTTCCATCAAATTCCTTTAAGTTTTATCATTTTCTTCCAATAAAGTGATTACTTTTTGCATACCATACCATTTATTTCATGTATTTCACTTTAAATACATTAACTTTGAATATTTCGCTTTATTAACCAAATTTCTTTACTTTAATCTGTCATACATTTAATAGCATTTTTGCCTTTTTCCATCAAATTCCTTTAAGTTTTATCATTTTCTTCCAATAAAATGATTACTTTTTGCATACCATACCATTTATTCATGTATTTCACTTTAAGTACTTTAACTTTGAATATTTCGCTTTATTAACCAAATTTTTTACTTTTGTTAATCTGTCATACATTTAATAGCATTTTAACCTTTTCCCATCAAATTCCTTTAAGTTTTATCACTTTCTTCCAATAAAGTGATTACTTTTTGCATACCATACCATTTATTCATGTATTTCACTTTAAGTACTTTAACTTTGAATATTTCGCTTTATTAACCAAATTTATTTACTTTTGTTAATCTGTCATACATTTAATAGCATTTTTTGCCTTTTTCCATCAAATTCCTTTAAGTTTTATCCCAATAAAGTGATTACTTTTTGCATACCATACCATTTATTCATGTATTTCACTTTAAATACTTTAACTTTGAATATTTCGCTTTATTAACCAAATTTCTTTACTTTTGTGAATCTGTCATACATTTAATAGCATTTTTCCCTTTTTCCATCAAATTCCTTTAAGTTTTTCATTTTCTTCCAACAAAGTGATTACTTTTTGCATACCATACCATTTATGCATGTATTTCACTTTAAGTAATTTTAACTTTGATATTTTCGCTTTATTAACCAAATTTCTTTACTTTTGTTAATCTGTCATACATTTAATAGCATTTTTGCCTTTTTCCATCAAATTCCTTTAAGTTTTATCACTTTCTTCCAATAAAGTGATTACTTTTTGCATACCATACCATTTATTCATGTATTTCACATTAAGTACTTTAACTTTGAATATTTCGCTTTATTAACCAAATTTCTTTACTTTTGTTAATCTGTCATACATTTAATGGCATTTTTGCCTTTTTCCATCAAATTCCTTTAAGTTTTATCCCAATAAAGTGATTACTTTTTGCATACCATACCATGTATTTCACTTTAAATACTTTAACTTTGAATATTTCGCTTTATTAACTAAATTTCTTTACTTTTGTTAATCTGTCATACATTTAATAGCATTTTTGCCTTTTTCCATCAAATTCCTTTAAGTTTTATCACTTTCTTCCAATAAAGTGATTACTTTTTGCATACCAATACCATTTATTCATGTATTTCACTTTAAGTACTTTAACTTTGAATATTTCGCTTTATTAACCAAATTTCTTTACTTTTAATAGCATTTTTTTTACATTTAATAGCATTTTTGCCTTTTTCCATCAAATTCCTTTAAGTTTTATCATTTTCTTCCAATAAAGTGATTACTTTTTGCATACCATACCATTTATTCATGTATTTCACTTTAAGTACTTTAACTTTGAATATTTCGCTTTATTAACCAAATTTCTTTACTTTTGTTAATCTGTCATACATTTAATAGCATTTTTGCCTTTTTCCATCAAATTCCTTTAAGTTTTATCATTTTCTTCCAATAAAGTGATTACTTTTTGCATACCATACCATTTATTTCATGTATTTCACTTTAAATACTTTAACTTTGAATATTTCGCTTTATTAACCAAATTTCTTTACTTTTGTTAATCTGTCATACATTTAATAGCATTTTTGCCTTTTTCCATCAAATTCCTTTAAGTTTTATCATTTTCTTCCAATAAAGTGATTACTTTTTGCATACCATACCATTTATTCATGTATTTCACTTTAAATACTTTAACTTTGAATATTTCGCTTTATTAACCAAATTTGTTTACTTTTGTTAATCTGTCATACATTTAATAGCATTTTTGCCTTTTTCCATCAAATTCCTTTAAGTTTTATCATTTTCTTCCAATAAAGTGATTACTTTTTGCATACCATACCATTTATTCATGTATTTCACTTTAAATACTTTAACTTTGAATATTTCGATTTATTAACCAAATTTTTTTACTTTTGTTAATCTGTCATACATTTAATAGCATTTTTGCCTTTTTCCATCAAATTCCTTTAAGTTTTATCATTTTCTTCCAATAAAGTGATTACTTTTTGCATACCATACCATTTATTCATGTATTTCACTTTAAGTACTTTAACTTTGAATATTTCGCTTTATTAACCAAATTTCTTTACTTTTGTTAATCTGTCATACATTTAATAGCATTTTTGCCTTTTTCCATCAAATTCCTTTAAGTTTTATCATTTTCTTCCAATAAAGTGATTACTTTTTGCATACCATACCATTTATTCATGTATTTCACTTTAAATACTTTAACTTTGAATATTTCGCTTTATTAACCAAATTTCTTTACTTTTGTTAATCTGTCATACATTTTGTTTAACATTAAACTCAAAAAAAAGAATCAAAGCGACAAGTCATGAATTTATGACCTCAACTATTTATTGGAGTAGGTAATGCACGGTCGACAGTCAGCAACGAAAGAGACCGAGTAACGTATTATAAAAAACAAGTAACCAAAATTGAATATAGCTTAGTGAACTGTATAACATAGAAAAGAGATAAGAGACATTAGAAAATCATTTGAATTGCATTTAACTGCATTACAATAGAAAAGAATCGGTAAATTTAATACATTAGAACATCAAGAGAGAGAGTTACGTTAGAGAATGTTAGAAAACTGATAAGTATATAGGAACATAGGGTGATATGTTGATGGTAGGTTAAATGATGCGCAGATTACAAAACATTCAGCCCCCCCCTGAAAGACTCCGGTCTTTCAGATATAACCAGCGGAACAATCTTGACTATTGGACGAACGTAGTCCTTGTATTTCGTCTTCACGGTGACAACACGAGTCCTCTTATCCTTGCCCGGATGAGTTTTTATTATGCGGCCAAGTATCCACTTTGATGGCGGTAGGTTAGGTTCCTTAAGGAGTACGATGTCATCTACCTTAATGTCGGGTTGAACTCCTTGCCACTTTGGTCGCTGTTGAAGTGAAGTGAGATACTCTTGATGCCACCTTTTCCAAAACCCTTGCATAGGAATCTGTAAGAGATGCCAATTAGAAAGAGGATTATTAGTAGTTTCGATTTCTGGATGTGGAACTGCTGTATAAGGTTCGCCAATCATAAAGTGCGACGGTGTTAAGGCAGTTGGCTCACTGTCGGAAGTTGGCCACATGGGACGCGAATTAAGTAATGATTCAATTTTTGTTAAAAGAGTGTACAATTCCTCGTAAGTGAGGATGCTGTCTCCTATGACCCTTTTTAGATGCGTTTTCACAGATTTAACGCCTGCCTCCCAGAGTCCACCGAAGTGAGGAGCAGATGGCGGTATAAATTTCCAGGATATGTTATCTTTGGTGAGATGATCAGCTACGATGGCTTGATGTTGTTGGCTGAGTAGACAGGCATGCATTTCATCGAGAGCTCTTTTGGCTCCGTGGAAATTGGTGCCGTTGTCGCTCCAAATTTCTCTTGGTTTACCACGGCGAGCAACGAAACGGTCTAGCGATAACAAAAAAGCGTTTGTCGAAAGGTCACCAACAAGTTCTAAGTGAATGCCCTTTGTTACAAAGCAAACAAATAGCGCAATGTAGGCCTTAACGAATTTGGGGTTTCTTCCGCGAGATAAGCGAATAGTCAATGGGCCGGCATAATCACAGCCGACCTTGCTAAAAGGACGTGAAAAACAAATGCGTTCCTTGGGTAGATCTCCCATTAGTTGAACCGGCGAATGTTGTCGTTGACGAAGACATATAACACATTTGTGGATTATGTGTCGAAGCAAATTTCTGCATCCAAGTATATAAAATTCTTGTTTAATTTGGGTAAAAAGTTGAGATACACCGGCGTGTAGATATTTTTTATGAATGTGTTCGGCAATTAGACGCGATATTGCATGAGCCTTGTGCAGAATGATAGGATGTTTTGCGTTGTATGTTAAGTCCGATTCATTTATACGAATACCAACGCGAAGCACTCCGTGTGTATCAAGAAAAGGGTTTAATGTTTTTAATTGATTTTTCTTCGAAAACCCGTTTTGTTTTTTAAGAGCATTGATTTCAGAAGAAAAGATTGATTCTTGTGCAAATTTTATGAGACGAATTTTCGCGTTTGATATCTCTTCTGTCGATAACGAATGTAATTGACGATTGTTTTTCAAACGACGACTGTTCGAAATAAAGCGCAACACAAATGCTACCACGCGAACCGATTTCCACCAATTGGAATTGTTGAAATATAGAATTGTCAAATATGTAAACATTGTAATTAACCGCAGAAGGCTATATAAAGCCGTCACAATAAAATCTCTTTCTCTTTTTCTATCGCGACATCATCATAGTTTGTTCTTACTGCTGCGTAAAGTTTACCTCTTCTAATAGGTTACGGGCTCAGTCCACGCACAGTTAAACGAATAGAGTAGCATGCAATTTTTTTTAATAAAAAAAAAAATCGATCCGTGTTTTGTAAAG
>CAKOBI010000134.1:42722-70701 GCA_932526625.1 Rhingia campestris
GGGAAGCTTGCAAATTAAGACGAGTTGTGTGAGTCGTAGTTTTATCCTATTCCCGCTTGTGAGTCAGTAGGCTGGGTAGATGCCAGTTTCCCCTGAAGACAGGAAAGTCTGATGGCGTGTGAGGTGACCGCCGGCTGCTCATAAGTTTGTGTGTGTGTGTGGGATTAAAAGCTCGCTGGTTCCACCGTCTTTTAAAATAGACCAATCACGCAGGTGTGAATGCGGAACTTAGGCCGGTACCCCTGATTCTATGTTTAAGATGAAGGAGTGTATGGCTGGTTCTCATAATTCCGTTTTATTGTAGTTGTTTTGTTTTAAAGATATTATTTAGCAATTGAGGCTCATTAGGTTCTATTTCTTTTATTTGCAGAATCGAGGTGGACAGTAAACGAGTCTGGGCGAAGATATTACAAAAGACATATTAAAATATTAAAAAAAAAAATAGATTTAAAAAAAAAAGTAAAGGATTTGTTTTATTCTTTATTTACAAATCAGAAGTGGGATAAAAGATCCATGATATGCAAGGACTCGTTCGCTGGCAACCTGTATGCAAGAAAAAAATGTTGATTTTGGTTTTTTTTTTTATTAATTCGTTATTATTTACTTTTGTGTAAGATGATTTTTTTTTATATTTTGAAAGTTGGTTTTCTTTAGTGTTTTACTTCAATTCTATATAAAGAAATTAGGAAATTGTTGAGAAAGGTAGACACAGAAAAAAAAAAAAGACAAAGATTATATTCAAGACATAAATCAGAAACAATTGACAAGCCTACAGATGCCATTACTGCCTTAGTAGAGAGAACTGCTAGTAGGAATCAGGGTCCGAGTTTTAAGGGAAAAGCAAAAGAGATAGGTCTAGCATAAACACAAGTGATTGCATTCCATTGCAGGGGTATGGTAATGGGATCGTGCTAAGCATTGGACCCACTTCAGAGAAAATTGTAATTGACGGAGTGGAAGCAGAAATAAAGCTGGTTGTTGTCAACGATGATAACCAAGACGTCCCTATACTAGTTGGACGTACTTATACTGAGTTACCGCATGTCTGTGCAATAAAAACTCAAAGCACGCTCTGATTTTTTATAGAAGAAGATCCGTCGGATCATTTACATATAAAAGATATCTTTTCTTCCAACAAAGTCAACTTGATTACTCGAAAAAAAAAAAAACAGTTATACCACCAAGCCATCTAAAACTGGTAGAAGCTCAGTCGGAACATGTTAATAAAGATATCTTTTTGAATTGTCTTTGAGAGCTAAAGAAGGACAGGAGACTATTAAATAATTTTAAGAAATAACGAAGTCGGTATTTCATTTGTTCCACTAATGAATCTCTCAGAACAAGACGTAATAATCAAAGAAAATAAAGTAAATTTGCGAAAATGGCATCAAAAATCATGTTCTTAGTATACAGACTGGGGTGTTTAAACCCATAAAAGCGGACGATATTACAGTAGGTCCTATAACTGAAGAACGAAAAAAAAATTGCTGGACTTATTAAACGAATATCGACAGTGTATAGCAGTTAATATACAAAGATTGGGTTGCGCCAAAAGTAGTGAAATGAAGATTCGATTAGACGATGATAAGCCGTTTACTTTTCGCCCGTATCGAATGGCACATAACGAGCAAACAGTTGTGCGTGAAATGGTGAAGGAACTTTTGGACTATGGTATAGTTTGTGAATCGGATTCAGAGTACGCGTCTCCAATTCTGCTGGTAAAAAATAAAATGGAGAGCAGCGTATGTGTATCGATTTTAGGAAACTGAACTCCAAGACAATTAAAAATAGTCACCCTCTTCCCCGAATAGACGATCTAATAGATAAGCTTAAAGGCAGTATCTGGTTTGTTAGCTTAAATTTACGAACGGGATACTATCAAATTCCAAGGGAAGAATCTTCCAAACGATATACAGCCATTGTCACTGCCAGTGGGCAGTATGAATTCCAACGCATGCCCTTCTGATTGTGCAATGCTCCTAGAGTGTTCCAACGACTAATGAACCGAATATTAACAATTCAGCTAGACACAGCAGCTATATACCTAGATGACATTTTGTTGCATTCAAGAACTCAGGAGGAGGTGATCTCTACGTAAAGCACTGCAAATTTTCAAAGAAGAAGGTTTAACTTTGAATATTAAGAATTGTACTTTCCTCATGAACAAAGTTACATTTTTTGGATATGAAGTGGAGAATGGCACTGTTAGGCCAGGAACAGAAAAGACAAAAGCCATTGCTGAATTTCCAACCCCAAAGACAGTTCACCAAATACGTCAATTTTTAGGATTAACTGGATATTTCCGCCATTTTGTAGAAAGTTATGCCGGATTAGTTAAGCCATTAACGAGCTTGCTTCGGAAAACATCGGTATGTCAGTGGTCACTGAAAGAGGAATTGGTATTTAATCAGTTGAAGGAAAAACTCTGCAATGTCCCGGTTTTAGCAATTTATAGATGCGATGCAATTACAGTAGTACATACAGATGCGAGTTCATTGGGAGTGACTGGAATACTTCTACAACAGCAAGATGATGGAAGATTGCATCCTGTTATGTATTTCAGCCGACAAACAAGACCACCGAAAGAAAAGTACCATTCTTGATGGTGGCTTCAACTAACTGAATTTACGTTTGATGTCTAATATCGCCCGGGAGAACGTATGCGACATGTCGATGCTTGAGCCGTAACCCGTGTTCAGAAAAGGTTATGGTAATTAGTCAAGCTGACTGGGTATTGTCAGGACAATTGACGGATCTCAAAATTAAACAGATCCATGATATCTTAACTAGCCATCACAGAACTGAAGAAGAAAAACGGATTTGCAAGGACTACGTTTTGCGCAATGGTCGAATATATCGGACGACTACCAAGGGTACTCAGTGGTTAATTTATCAAAGGATTGCGACATCGAGTAGTACACGCTACTCTTGATGAGCTGGGCCATTTCAGTGTGAAAAAAAAACTTTAAAACGACTGCGCTAGTATTATTGGTTTCCCAAAATGAAACAATATGTGGAGAAGTATATAGCATGCTGCTTTCGTTGTTTATATAATAAACGTCATACCGGTAGAACAGAAGGTTATTTGCAGCCAATACAGAAGCCGGACGTGGACCATTTCCCAAATCGAAGTTGGGTAACTACTATATAATTGCATTAATTGATGGCTTCACCAAGTTTTCGTTTATCAAAGCTGAAAAGTCTACAAAAACTAAACTTGTACTAGAATTCTTGCGAGATATTTTCTCAGTGTACGGATTACCAAACGTTATAATATCAGATGGAGGAAGTTCGTTTACGCCGAAAGGTGTTAAAGACTTTTGCAGTCAAAATAACATCAAACAAATATTGAACGCAGTTGCTACTCCACGCGGAAAAGGACAAGTTGAACGTTTAAATAGATCAATTTTAAGCGCCCTAATGACTACTACACTTGACGAAAACAAATGGGACCAAAGTGTAAGCCAAGTTCAATTCGCATTAAACAACATCGAGAATCAAAGCACAGGCAAATCTTCCAGTCAACTAATGATTGGCATGCAACCAAGGTATGGTTCAGACTCAATTTTGAAAGACCAAATAAAGTCAACTGCGAAACTGATCGGAGATCTATATGATATTCGCGTTAAAGCAATTCAGATCCAACAGAAAACACAATATGATAAAAGACGTAAAAAATCCACGACATTATAAAGAAGTAGATTTAGTTCTTATTAAAAAGCAAGACATATCCACTGGTTCTAGCAAAAAGCTCGTACCACCTTTTAAAGGTCCATTTATTGTCAAACAAATCTACCCCAACGATCGGTATTTAGTAGCCGATATGGAAGGATCTCGACGTAAACGAAAACGCAATTATGAAGCCATTTTATCCGCTGATAGCATTCGTTCTTGGGTGCCTCCAAATGGATTGTCAGATAGCAGTGACAGTGCTGAAGAAACTGTAGAAGCAACAGTTTTACCAGAAAAATAATATATATAACTCGAGGCGAGTTTTTGTCAGGAAAGCCGACTGTAACAAAAAGGTAAGCAGCTAAGAAAAAGTTGTATCTAGTAATATTAAAAATGTAGTTTTAATAAGCGCTATGGCAACGTTTAATATAGCCATGGGTTTGTGTTGTCAAAATAAAATTAGTTTTGTGCGAGAGAGTCTAGTGAGCAGTTGTGATATAATTTGTTTGACAAAAAAAAATATAAAAATAATAGTGAAATAATGGGAAGAAATAAATATTGATGAAGGGTGAGTAATCACTGAGCCTTTTAGATTATTTAGTATATATTTTTATCATTTAATATCTATATTTAGCAGTAGTGTATTCAATTATTTAATAAATAGAAAACAAATTCCAGATAAATTTAAATTATATTTCTGATAGTTTGTTTATTTAGTATAAACAGAAATATCGGCATGACAACCATACTGTTTGTGTGTGTGTGGCGAAGGCTATCCCTATTCCCGCTTATGTGTTGGTTGTTGATTAGCCGGTTTCCCCTGACGACAGGTTAGTCGGACGGCGTGTGTGGCTGACTACAACCACATATAAGTTTGCGTGTGTGTGTGGGAAAATTAAAAGCCCGCCGGTTCCATTCGGATGGTGTGTCGTGTCGTGTGAGGTTTGCGGTTTCCCCTATTCCCGCTTATGAATCAGTTGGACGTTGATTTGCCGGTTTCCCCTGACGACAGGTAAGTCGGAAGGCGTGTGTGGCACGCTTCAACTATTCATAAGTTTGCGTGTGTGTGTGGGAAAGCTTGCAAATTAAGACGAGTTGTGTGAGTCGTAGTTTTATCCCTATTCCCGCTTGTGAGTCAGTAGGCTGGGTAGATGCCAGTTTCCCCTGAAGACAGGAAAGTCTGATGGCGTGTGAGGTGACCGCCGGCTGCTCATAAGTTTGTGTGTGTGTGTGGGATTAAAAGCTCGCTGGTTCCACCGTCTTTTAAAATAGACCAATCACGCAGGTGTGAATGCGGAACTTAGGCCGGTACCCCTGATTCTATGTTTAAGATGAAGGAGTGTATGGCTGGTTCTCATAATTCCGTTTTATTGTAGTTGTTTTGTTTTAAAGATATTATTTAGCAATTGAGGCTCATTAGGTTCTATTTCTTTTATTTGCAGAATCGAGGTGGACAGTAAACGAGTCTGGGCGAAGATATTACAAAAGACATATTAAAATATAAAGAAAAAAAAAAAAAATAAATTTGAAAAAAAAAAATAAAGGACTTGTTTTATTTCTTTATTTACATGAATAAATGGTATGGTATGCAAAAAGTAATCACTTTATTGGAAGAAAATGATAAAACTTAAAGGAATTTGATGGAAAAAGGTAAAAATGCTATTAAATGTACGACAGATTAACAAAAGTAAAGAAATTTGGTTAATAAAGCGAAATATTCAAAGTTAAAGTACTTAAAGTGAAATACATGAATAAATGGTATGGTATGCAAAAAGTAATCACTTTATTGGAAGAAAATGATAAAAATTAAAGGAATTTGATGGAAAAAGGCAAAAATGCTATTAAATGTATGACAGATTAACAAAAGTAAAGAAATTTGGTTAATAAAGCGAAATATTCAAAGTTAAAGTATTTAAAGTGAAATACATGATACATAAAGGAATTTGATGGAAAAAGGCAAAAATGCTATTAAATGTATGACAGATTAACAAAAGTAAAGAAATTTGGTTAATAAAGCGAAATATTCAAAGTTAAAGTATTTAAAGTGAAATACATGAATAAATGGTATGGTATGCAAAATGTAATCACTTTATTGGAAGAAAATGATAAAACTTAAAGGAATTTGATGGAAAAAGGCAAAAATGCTATTAAATGTATGACAGATTAACAAAAGTAAAGAAATTTGGTTAATAAAGCGAAATATTCAAAGTTAAAGTATTTAAAGTGAAATACATGAATAAATGGTATGGTATGCAAAAAGTAATCACTTTATTGGAAGAAAATGATAAAACTTAAAGGAATTTGATGGAAAAAGGCAAAAATGCTATTAAATGTATGACAGATTAACAAAAGTAAAGAAATTTGGTTAATAAATCGAAATATTCAAAGTTAAAGTACTTAAAGTGAAATACATGCATAAATGGTATGGTATGCAAAAAGTAATTACTTTATTGGAAGAAAATGATAAAAATTAAAGGAATTTGATGGAAAAAGGCAAAAATGCTATTAAATGTATGACAGATTAACAAAAGTAAAGAAATTTGGTTAATAAAGCGAAATATTCAAAGTTAAAGTATTTAAAGTGAAATACATGATACATAAAGGAATTTGATGGAAAAAGGCAAAAATGCTATTAAATGTATGACAGATTAACAAAAGTAAAGAAATTTGGTTAATAAAGCGAAATATTCAAAGTTAAAGTACTTAAAGTGAAATACATGAATAAATGGTATGGTATGCAAAAAGTAATCACTTTATTGGAAGAAAATGATAAAACTTAAAGGAATTTGATGGAAAAAGGCAAAAATGCTATTAAATGTATGACAGATTAACAAAAGTAAAGAAATTTGGTTAATAAAGCGAATTATTCAAAGTTAAAGTACTTAAAGTGAAATACATGAATAAATGGTATGGTATGCAAAAAGTAATCACTTTATTGGAAGAAAATGATAAAACTTAAAGGAATTTGATGGAAAAAGGCAAAAATGCTATTAAATGTATGACAGATTAACAAAAGTAAAGAAATTTGGTTAATAAAGCGAAATATTCAAAGTTAAAGTACTTAAAGTGAAATACATGAATAAATGGTATGGTATGCAAAAAGTAATCACTTTATTGGAAGAAAATGATAAAACTTAAAGGAATTTGATGGAAAAAGGCAAAAATGCTATTAAATGTATGACAGATTAACAAAAGTAAAGAAATTTGGTTAATAAAGCGAAATATTCAAAGTTAAAGTACTTAAAGTGAAATACATGCATAAATGGTATGGTATGCAAAAAGTAATCACTTTATTGGAAGAAAATGATAAAACTTAAAGGAATTTGATGGAAAAAGGCAAAAATGCTATTAAATGTATGACAGATTAACAAAAGTAAAGAAATTTGGTTAATAAAGCGAAATATTCAAAGTTAAAATATTTAAAGTGAAATACATGAATAAATGGTATGGTATGCAAAAAGTAATCACTTTATTGGAAGAAAATGATAAAACTTAAAGGAATTTGATGGAAAAAGGCAAAAATGCTATTAAATGTATGACAGATTAACAAAAGTAAAGAAATTTGGTTAATAAAGCGAAATATTCAAAGTTAAAGTATTTAAAGTGAAATACATGAATAAATGGTATGGTATGAAAAAAGTAATCACTTTATTGGAAGTAAATTATAAAACTTAAAGGAATTTGATGGAAAAAGCCAAAAATGCTATTAAATGTATGACAGATTAACAAAAGTAAAGAAATTTGGTTAATAAAGCGAAATATTCAAAGTTAAAGTATTTAAAGTGAAATACATGAATAAATGGTATGGTATGCAAAAAGTAATCACTTTATTGGAAGAAAATGATAAAACTTAAAGGAATTTGATGGAAAAAGGCAAAAATGCTATTAAATGTATGACAGATTAACAAAAGTAAAGAACTTTGGTTAATAAAGCGAAATATTCAAAGTTAAAGTACTTAATGTGAAATACATGAATAAATGGTATGGTATGCAAAAAGTAATCACTTTATTGGAAGAAAATGATAAAACTTAAAGGAGTTTGATGGAAAAAGGCAAAAATGCTATTAAATGTATGACAGATTAACAAAAGTAAAGAAATTTGGTTAATAAAGCGAAATATTCAAAGTTAAAGTACTTAAAGTTAAATACATGAATAAATGGTATGGTATGCAAAAAGTAATCACTTTATTGGAAGAAAATGATAAAACTTAAAGGAATTTGATGGAAAAAGGCAAAAATGCTATTAAATGTATGACAGATTAACAAAAGTAAAGAAATTTGGTTAATAAAGCGAAATATTCAAAGTTAAAGTACTTAAAGTGAAATACATGAATAAATGGTAATCACTTTATTGGAAGAAAGTGATAATACTTAAAGGAATTTGATGGAAAAAGGCAAAAATGCTATTAAATGTATGACAGATTAACAAAAGTAAAGAAATTTGGTTAATAAAGCGAAATATTCAAAGTTAAAGTACTTAAAGTGAAATACATGAATAAATGGTATGGTATGCAAAAAGTAATCACTTTATTGGAAGAAAATGATAAAACTTAAAGGAATTTGATGGAAAAAGGCAAAAATGCTATTAAATGTATGACAGATTAACAAAAGTAAAGAAATTTGGTTAATAAAGCGAAATATTCAAAGTTAAAGTACTTAAAGTGAAATACATGAATAAATGGTATGGTATGCAAAAAGTAATCACTTTATTGGAAGAAAATGATAAAACTTAAAGGAATTTGATGGAAAAAGGCAAAAATGCTATTAAATGTATGACAGATTAACAAAAGTAAAGAAATTTGGTTAATAAATCGAAATATTCAAAGTTAAAGTACTTAAAGTGAAATACATGCATAAATTCCAAAAAGTAATCACTTTATTGGAAGAAAATGATAAAACTTAAAGGAATTTGATGGAAAAAAGGCAAAAATGCTATTAAATGTATGACAGATTAACAAAAGTAAAGAAATTTGGTTAATAAAGCGAAATATTCAAAGTTAAAGTACTTAAAGTGCAATACATGAATAAATGGTATGGTACGCAAAAAGTAATCACTTTATTGGAAGAAAATGATAAAACTTAAAGGAATTTGATGGAAAAAGGCAAAAATGCTATTAAATGTATGACAGATTAACAAAAGTAAAGAAATTTGGTTAATAAAGCGAAATATTCAAAGTTAAAGTATTTATTTATTTATTTATTTATTTATTTATATATTTATATATCTACCAGGCAAAACCTTTACAGATTGATTTAATAACTTAATTATACTTATTATATAATATTACATTCATGCATTAATATGATAAATAAAATTCAACCAAATTCAATATTAATTTAAGAATATTTGGCTTTTAAAATTTCAAGTGCACTTTTTTTTAAGCAATCGCGATTTAAAGTTAAATCTAGGTCAATTGTTACTACCTAATTGTATAAATTAATGCAACGCGTAATGGTTTCAGCTGATCCATAGTTTGTCCTATGTAAAGGTGAAATAAATAAACTTGGTTCTCTTAGATACCTCAAAGGAGCATTAAAAGGTAACGAAGAAAGCAACTCTTCACAATTTACGTGGTTATTAACCACATCACTAAGGAATACTAATGATAGCATTTTTCTTCGAACAAAAAGAGTTTGGAGATTAATTAGTAAGCAACGAGATCTATATGGTGGTAACTCATCATTTCTGTTAAACCTTCGTAAAGCAAAACGAGTGAACGATTTTTGTATTCTCTCGTTTCTGTTAGAGTGGACATCGTAAGCAGGATCCCAAATTACACAACAATATTCCACTAAAGAACGAACTAAAGAACAATAAAGTGCTTTTAGAGTATAAGGATCTTGAAAATCTGTGGTATTTCGTTTGATGAACGCCAACATTGAGTAAGACTTGCAAATAATGTAATCAATGTGCAGTTTAAAACTCAGTTGATTATAGAGCAGTATTCCTAAATCTTTAACTTCTGTTACACGTGTAAAAATAACATGATTCGCAGTGTATTGGTATTGTAAAGGGGTTCGCGATCTATATACTGATAATACATTACATTTGGGCAGGTTAAGTTGTAATTGATTTGCCTTACACAATCGCTCGAGAATAGATATTTCATTTTGAAAAAGAATACAATCCCTATTATTAGATATCTTCATAAATATCTTAATATCATCTGCGTATAAAAGACATTTACTGATTGATAGAAGTGACGGGATTTCGTTAACAAACAAAGTAAACAACAACGGTCCTAGGTGACTACCCTGTGGTACTCCAGAAGTCGCAGTAAATACTTCTGAGTAGAAGTTGTCAACTTTAACCAACAATTTCCTATCTGCTAGATATGAGTTTAACCACTGAAGTATTTTAGAATGAAAACCAAGTTTTGCCAATTTTCGTTTTAAGATATCATGGTTAATTCTGTCAAAAGCCTTTGAAAAATCAGTGTACAAAACATCAACTTGTGCACCACTTTCGATTGTATCCAGGCAAAATTTCGTAAAAATTGTTAAATTTGTGGTTGTTGATCTACCTTTAACAAAACCATGCTGCATTGGTGATATATGCTGCTTAATATCATTATAAATTATTTCTTTTACTATTTTTTCAAAAAGTTTAGGAATACATGAAAGTTTTGTAATGGGTCTGTAATTTTCAATCAGATGCCTTGCGCCTTTTTTATGATTGGGTGAAATATATGCGATTTTCCATTGATCTAAGAATATTCCAGTTGATAAGGAAGTGTTGAATATTTTTGTTATAGGAACAACTAACGACTTAGCACATTTTTTGAGTTCGATCGGATGTAAGGTGTCTAAACCTGGGCTTTTACTAGCGTCAACATTTAACAATGCCTCCAAAATATCGTTTTCCGAAATTTCTAAATGTCCAATATCAGTGATTTGGTTAACATTACAGAAATTCGGTGGGTTTGAAATACTAGACGTCAGAAAGTTTTCTGAAAAATATTTGGCAAAAAGTTCACAAGTGGACTTACCACTCTGAGATGCTTCTGTCTGATATTCCATTGCACTTGGATACCCAGATACCTTACGTTTTGAATTGTAAAAGGACCAGAATGATTTACTGTTACTTTTAATTGTTGATTCAATAGATATTATATAACTGCGGTATAGAAATCTGTTTAAAAAATCAAACTCTTTCCTTAAACGAAGAAAATTCTGTCTGTCACTAGTAGAATTTGATTTTTTCATTTTTTTAAATGATTTAGATTTAATATTTTTTAAATTTTTTAGACGCGCGTTAAGCCATGGCAGTTTGGGAGTTGCTTTCTTTTTTACTATAGGTACAAATATCTTTAGCGTATCAAAGAGAATTTTGAGAAAATGATTGTACATTTCGCCTAGATTTAAGTTTAAAAAGCGATTATGCCAGTTAATTGAATTTAAAGCATTATTTAAGCCTTCAAAATTAGCTCTTTTTAAATTTAATACGGGTATATTGCAATTATTATTTACATTTATATATTCATAGGACTTCAGGTAAATAATTATAGCTTTATGATGAGTTGAATTGCGTAATAATGAAAAATCGTCTCTATCTACATAAAATTTATAATCATTTGTTATAAATACGAGATCAAGTATTCGATTTAAATCATTTTTTATATTATTTATTTGAAAGAGAGATAAAGAGCAAATTGAATCAACTACTAACGACTCGATTTCAGTTTTTACATTAAATGGTGTTAATAATTTATCATTTCCTGTCTCTCTCCAATCAATACTTCCTACGTTAAAATCACCTAATACAATTGGATACTGATTAAAGTTTAAATTTTTACATACATGATCAATATTCATGATATATGGTTCATATGCAGAAAAAGAACTGCCAGATGGAATATATGATAAGATAATAAATACATTTTTATGTGCAATAGCATCAGCAACGTAAACACAAATTTGTTCAATCTCATCAGAAGAGAGTCAGAGTGTCATAGCGAGTAGACGTGTTTCCAGTGTTTATGCAATTTATGTTTCTGTTTTCATTATATTTTGTTTATTTATTAATCTATTTAGTTGAATTCGGTCAGTGCATTGTGTCGAATTAGTGTTTAACATTATTTATTAAAACAGTAGTATTTATTTAACAAAAAAATTAATATTTCATGTGAAAAAAAAATTAAAATTGTCATATTCTCGTGGTAAGCGGTATTCTCGTTGTATCATCTCTTGTGTTGTGCTCTCCCTAGTTCCACAGTTATTTGCGTGTTAAATTTTGCTTTACAATTTTGACTTCTCCCATAGTCTTCCTGTCACCAATAGCAAATAACACAAATTAACAGCAACCGTATCAGCCCAAGTGGTAAGGCGTTCAACAACATCGGCGAGAACATTCTTGAAAGTCGTGGGTTCAAATCCACGGCAAGATCACTTTTTTTTTTTTTTTTTTTCTCTCTCTCTTATAAATTAAATTTTTGCAATAAAAATGGATTGTGGGGCTCAAAAATGCGTTGAAACAAAAAATTCCAATAACGCTATTTTTGCCTGTTATGGACCATGTGGAAAAATGTTTCATGCAAAATGCGTTGGATCTACTAACGCATTTATGGATAAAATAAACGCAACTGAAGGCGCTTTCTGGTATTGCACTGCGTGCTGTAAGTTATCCATATCAAGTCTTGCTTTTAAGATGTCGGCTTTGAAAGCTGACATTGTTAAGCTGTCGAAAGGCTTTAAGGACTTGTTAGACAATTTTAATCATGCAGTATCCACAGTGTCTGCATTTTCAGACCCATGTCTGACCGCTGACGCTTCCACGTCTACAGAGCCTTTGCAAACATTTGACCATAATACTTCCAAAGAAGAAGCTCGGTCCGCACCGTCCGTACAATCTGTCGCGTCCCATGCAGCCAGTGATAAAGTTGCCACCATTAAAGAAAAGCGTAAGCGTGACACCAACTCATCAACGGCTCATCCGACAGCTAAACGATCTAATCTCAGAAGTCAGGATCAAATTAAAAATAATTTGGTTCCAAATCTGTCAGTTGGGTCGCCTCCAACCAATACTTCTCCTACTATCCCATCATCTAGTGTAGTTCCAACAGTGACTGCATCTGCTTCATCAATTGAATCGATACCAAAACCTAGATCGATCTTTATATCACGCCTGAAACCAAGCACTTCCTCCGAAGACGTGATTAGTCACTTATTTTCAAAAAATCTAGTCCCTACAGGTACTTCTATTAAATGTACAAAAATTAGCAAACAGGATAGTTTCGTTTCATCGTTTAAAATAGTAGTACCTCCAAATGTATTTGATAAAGTATGCGACACTGACTCATGGCCTTTAAACACTATTGTCAATGAGTTTAGGCCACGTAGAGCTAAACGCGGAGTTAACTCAGCATCAAAAAATTCTACCGACTGTCCCTCTACTACCAAAATGTAAGAGGGCTCCGAACAAAAACTAAAACATTTTTTCTTAATTCCCAAGCCTTTTCTCATGATATATTCTCCTTGACAGAAACGTGGCTTAACGCCAGTATACTTGACTCGGAACTCTTTAATCATGAGTTCTCAGTATATAGGAGTGACCGCCATATAAATGACCTAAACGCGCTTGGTGGAGGTGTTCTTACTGCAGTTCGCAGTCATCTTACCTCTGAGAAAATAGAATTTCCATTCCCTCTTAACATTGAAATAATCTGTGTTAAGATAACAATTGGAAATAAATATCTCTATGTTGCAAATGCGTACATTCCTTCATATCGTCTATCCATTCTGTATTCCGAGCTATCGAAGGCTTTAGAATACATCTTTGACTTATCTTGTTGTGACAGTACTATTTTGTTACTGGGCGATTTCAACTTACCACACATTGAATGGGTGCCTTCAGAGGGAGAACCTCATTTTATACCATCAGAAGTTTCTGCACAGCAAGAGCTATTATTACTTGATAACATCTTATCATTTGACTTACAGCAAATTAGCTGTATAAAAAATCATAATAATCGAATTCTCGATTTAGTTTTTTCTTCTGACTCTGTTAGTACTGCAGTATTAGAATCTAGTAATCCTCCACTAGATATTTTCATTGACATAGGCGGACATCTGTACGAAAACGCTGACTCGTACGATCGTTCGTACTCTTTTGACTTTCGGAAAGCAAACTTTCAAAGGCTATCTGAAGAAATTATTATTTCTAATATGAAGATTGACGGCTTCTCCAATTTAGAAGAAGCTGTTAAAAATTTCTATTTTATATTAAAAGATTGCATGGATAAAACTATCCCAGTCAGGCATTCTTAAAATGCCCAAGTCCAGCACCCATGGTACACGAAAGAGCTTAAATCTCTTCGAAACAGACGAAACCGGGCCTGGAATAATTTTGTTAAAAGCCAAAATCAATACGACTATGATAAGTACTTGAATTACTTTAATCAATTCTCTGTGATGTCTAGTAGTTTATATAATGGCTATATAGTCAATATGGAGAACGCTCTTAAAAGTGACCCAAAACGCTTTTGGGGATTTGTCAATTCGAAGAGAAAAACGGATGGATACCCAGCCAACTTCTCTTCCAATAATTCAAAAACATCGAGCTCTCTAATTGTGTCAAACTTATTCGCAGAGAGCTTAAGTAAATCATTTATTGATACCCCTCCAGTCTTAGACGAGGATTATTTCAGCTATCTCAATGACTATCCTCAAGTTAGTTTCAACAATGTTACATTTGACGATGAGACACTACTTAAATATATCTCTTCATTAAACAATGATTATTCTGCAGGGCCCGATGGAATCCCACCAATAGTCGTAAAGCAATGCAAAGATGCTCTTTTGCCATACCTTAAGTATATGTTTGAAAGCTCCCTTGCCACAGGGGTATTCCCAACCCAATGGAAAAGTGCATTTATAACACCTGTTTTTAAAAAAGGCGAGCGAGGAGATATCTCTAATTATAGACCTATCTCTAAACTATCTTGCATTCCTAAGTTATTTGAACATATTATTTGTGATAAATTGGTATTCTTGTGTCGAAACATTATCTGTGAAGAACAGCATGGCTTTGTTAAACATCGATCCACTGTAACAAATCTATTAACTTTTATGCATCATTGTTCCAATAGTTTGGAAAATAAAAAAGAAGGATATTGTATATACACTGACTTCTCCAAAGCATTTGACCAGTTATCACATCACACCATTATTTTTAAACTTAAGGCGTATGGATTTCCTCCTGGTTTCATAAATTGGGTTAAATCATATCTCTCATTGAGAACATACCAAGTAAAATTTAGAGGTTCCAAGTCCAACCCTTTTGTTGCTCAATCTGGAGTACCTCAAGGAAGTCATTTGGGACCGATTTTATTTATACTTGCAATTAACGATGTAAAAGCCTGTATTCGAGATAGCAAAATATTGATTTATGCTGATGATATGAAAATTTTCAAATGTGTAGGAGATTTAAACGATTCGCTTTCACTACAAGCCGATTTAAATAGTTTTACCATATGGTGTCTTAAAAACGGTTTGAATCTGAACCCTACAAAGTGCCAGCATATGTCATTTTCACGAAAACGCGCTCCATGTAATTTTAAATATACTCTATCTGGACACACTCTCTGTCGTGTAGACAGCTTTAAAGATCTTGGTGTTTATTTTGATCCCAAAATGGAGTTCAATAAACACATTAATGTTATCGTCAATAAATCCAACTCTATGTTAGGATTTAGAAAAAGGTGGTCAAAAGAGTTTACTGACCCATATGTCACTCTTTCACTCTATAATTGGGATGATCTACACAATTTGCCTCCGTATAGGTGTCGAATTAAACTGCTGCAACTATTACCTTTGTCTCAACGTAGACTTAACAATGACATGGTTTTCTTACACCAATTATTATCAGGACAAATTGATGCTCCTGATCTTTTAAGTGCCATTGGTTTAAATACCCGGGGAGGTTCCTACAACCTGCGTAGATTAAATATATTACATATACCTAATCATAAAAAGAACTATGGTATGCATGAGGCCATTAGTCGTATGAGTAGGGTATACAATAAAAATAACGATGTAGTTGAACTACATGTTAGTAAAAGTAGTTTAAAAAATACTCTGCGAAATTGTATGCTAGAGTCGTAATTAGTGTATGTAAATTGTTAAATACCTAAATTGTAATTTCATCGTTTACTGATTTTGTTAGTGTTGTAAAACTTAATAACTTCTATGTTCTGTTATGTCCCACTAACAAATGCACTAAATGATGAGCCTGTGGATGCATATTATATGCTGTGGCAAATCTCTGCTCGTAGATGATGCTTGTATTAAGCTCGCTACGACACAGATCTGATAGTGTTAAAAAAAAATAAAAAAAAAAAAAAATAAAAAATTATTTGGAAGAATGATTTCCTTACTCGACAGTGATGAATGAATCGCCAGCAGTACTCCTCCACCTTTTGTGTAGCCAGTTGATAAAGGCCGATCGTGTCTGTATACAACATAATGTGAGTCCAATAATTCCGATGATAAGAAATTAGAATTGAGCCAAGTTTCGGTGATAGCTATGACATCATATTCATGTGTAGAAGCACCAATGTAAAGTTGGTTTGTTTTTGTACGCATACCGCTGGCATTGTGATAGTAAACGGAGAAATAGTGGGATGGGGAATGCAAAACAGATGATGGTGATGATGATGACGATGATAAACAGCTATACATTCTCTGTGGCGTCAGTGAACCAGCTGACTGTGTTGTTATTCCGCTGGTAGTGAAACCGCTAACTTTTCGTTTTTTGGAAGCGATTTAAATTCTCTTACATGCACATTGAGAGGCCAGTAGTTTGCATTTAGAGCTTCATGCATGGTAGTCGAGGGTACCGCTAGCTTAAAATTGACAAAATTAAGAGAGCATAGGTCCGCACCTCTTTTGATGAGTGGTATACATGTTAATTGCTCTGATGGAGTGTTAAGCTTCTGTGATGTGTAGTTGATTATTGCTGCTGCGGTTGTTGTCGGTGAGAATCGAGAGAGATGAAGCCAAGTGTATGAGGGCATTACATCAATTCCTTCAAACGCATTAATATTATTGCCGGTGATGCGCTTTTGAAGCGGTTTGTCGCTCTTGGTTTCAATAAATGAGCGAGTTGTTGTGTTATTGTTAGAAGTCGATGACAGTGGGTGTAAGGAATTATCCGGGGCACTGGTGGTAATCTTTATAGCGGTCGGCTTGGGTGGTGGTTGCGGAGGGGAACAAACAACAGCGGAGAAAGAGGGCTTGTTAGAGGAGCAAAGCATAGACTCAACGGAATCAAGTGATTTAGTTAAACTTAAACCATTTGCACTAATTTCACTGGGTAGGAAAACAGTATCACTCTCCTCGATGGGATTGTTTTTGTTTAACACAGCTGTTTTTTGTTTATCATTAGCGGGTATAGCAACAGCGGCTAGTAATTTTCTAATATCTAAGTGAAGAGCGTCGATATCACTTATTTTTGATGTTAAAACGTCAATAGACGACACAAGGTTATTAACCCGAAAAAAGAGATTTTTTATTGGGTATTTCTCACACTCGTTACAACGATATACAAACTGCGAACCTTTTTTTAGCAATTGTTTGCATATTTCTTCGGTAGCATTCGCACACAATTTATGAACGAAGTTATTGCAAAAGAACGAGCATTTAATACCGTCATTAAGGATGGGGTTTAAGCATTTTAAGCACTTTTTTCGTCTTTAGACATTTTGATTATAATATATAATACTCTTAGAGAACTCAAGGAAAAACTCAACCGTACACTATGAAAGCTAGATCGCGAGTGAAATACATGAATAAATGGTATGGTATGCAAAAAGTAATCACTTTATTGGAAGAAAATGATAAAACTTAAAGGAATTTGATGGAAAAAGGCAAAAATGCTATTAAATGTATGACAGATTAACAAAAGTAAAGAAATTTGGTTAATAAAGCGAAATATTCAAAGTTAAAGTATTTAAAGTGAAAAAACATGAATAAATGGTATGGTATGCAAAAAGTAATCACTTTATTGGAAGAAAGTGATAAAACTTTAAGGAATTTGATGGAAAAAGGCAAAAATGCTATTAAATGTATGACAGATTAACAAAAGTAAAGAAATTTGGTTAATAAAGCGAAATATTCAAAGTTAAAGTACTTAAAGTGAAATACATGAATAAATGGTATGGTATGCAAAAAGTAATCACTTTATTGAAAGAAAATGATAAAACTTAAAGGAATTTGATGGAAAAAGGCAAAAATGCTATTAAATGTATGACAGATTAACAAAAGTAAAGAAATTTGGTTAATAAAGCGAAATATTCAAAGTTAAAATAATTAAAGTGAAATACATGAATAAATGGTATGGTATGCAAAAAGTAATCACTTTGTTGGAAGAAAGTGATAAAACTTTAAGGAATTTGATGGAAAAAGGCAAAAATGCTATTAAATGTATGACAGATTAACAAAAGTAAAGAAATTTGGTTAATAAAGCGAAATATTCAAAGTTAAAGTCTTTAAAGTGAAATACATGAATAAATGGTATGGTATGCAAAAAGTAATCACTTTATTGGAAGAAAATGATAAAACTTAAAGGAATTTGATGGAAAAAGGCAAAAATGCTATTAAATGTATGACAGATTAACAAAAGTAAAGAAATTTGGTTAATAAAGCGAAATATTCAAAGTTAAAGTACTTAAAGTGAAATACATGAATAAATGGTATGGTATGCAAAAAGTAATCACTTTATTGGAAGAAAATGATAAAACTTAAAGGAATTTGATGGAAAAAGGCAAAAATGCTATTAAATGTATGACAGATGAACAAAAGTAAAAAATTTGGTTAATAAAGCGAAATATTCAAAGTTAAAGTACTTAAAGTGAAATACATGAATAAATGGTATGGTATGCAAAAAGTAATCATTTTATTGGAAGAAAATGATAAAACTTAAAGGAATTTGATGGAAAAAGGCAAAAATGCTATTAAATGTATGACAGATTAACAAAAGTAAAGAAATTTGGTTAATAAAGCGAAATATTCAAAGTTAAAGTACTTAATGTGAAATACATGAATAAATGGTATGGTATGCAAAAAGTAATCACTTTATTGGAAGAAAATGATAAAACTTAAAGGAATTTGATGGAAAAAGGCAAAAATGCTATTAAATGTATGACAGATTAACAAAAGAATAGAAATTTGGTTAATAAAGCGAAATATTCAAAGTTAAAGTACTTAAAGTGAAATACATGAATAAATGGTATGGTATGCAAAAAGTAATCACTTTATTGGAAGAAAATGATAAAACTTAAAGGAATTTGATGGAAAAAGGCAAAAATGCTATTAAATGTATGACAGATTAACAAAAGTAAAGAAATTTTGTAACGAAATATTTGTTATTGCGAACTTGATATTCAAATAGTCCCGCGGTAACAAAGATAGGTAAACCTCCCACCGTCTGTCACCCATATGACCTTCTTTTTGGTAATGGTATCTTCCTTGGGTGTCTTGTGTCTTTCTTGGGGTATTCGAGTCTTCAGTGCGGAGTTTCTTTGCCTTTTTGGGAGCCTTTCTTGCACTTCCTTTGGGTGTCGGTCGGAGCACGTTCTTTGGGTGTCTGTGCACTTTCTTTGGGTGCCTGTGCACTTTCTTTGGGTGCCGGAGCACGTTCCTTGAGCGCTTGGTGCGCTTCCCTTGGTGTTTCGGTGGGGATGTATCGTCGGGGCTTTTTATTGAGGGTTTTCCACTTCTCAAACAATTGGAGGTTATTTTTGTCGTCCTCTCACTATTGTTTCTTTTTTTTTTTGCTTTTGAACACACGTTTATTTCTTTTTTACACTTTTACGTATTTGGAACCGAACGTCTTCGTCTTTTTTTTTTCTCGAACGAACGTTTTATGTCTGGGTTTTGAAACGACGTCGTGTTTCGTAGCTCTCCGAAAATCAACTGTGGTCTTGTCCGTTTTTGACCGATTTTCTATCACGGCGACTACGGTTTTTCTCCCTTCTTTTATCAGACCTCTCGCTCTTCAATGAGTGGTACTCCCACAATTCCTTTGTTCGACCGCATCACATTACGCGGTACCGTATTTTTTCCTTTGTTCGCGGTAATTGTGAGCGGCCGAACTCCTTCTATCTCTTTCTATTGGCAGCATGTATCTCTTTCCTCCATTTTTCCTCTCTGCGAGAGAAAAATCGCACGTCTAGCCGATTTCTCCCATGCTAGGTTCTTGCACGCAATTTATTCGGTTCATATTTTTATGTCGTGATACCTTTTCTTGCAGGGCAGTGTAGGTACATAGGATAATTCACTTAAGGAGTTGTTCAAGGTTAAAAAGGATAGATTTAGGGTAAAACAGACATAAAAACATATAACAAGATACCATTAACTTCCGAAGTAAAATAACATTTTTTTTTCGCGTTTCCCACAAAACTTGTCCTTTTTGCAAGTTCTAACTTGTACAAGGGATAAGAGAAGAAACGTTTGGCTTAGCTAATTCATATTTTTGATTTCAGCTTCGTAAATCTTTAATGTGGAAGGTACCTATTGGTTTTCCTTTTAGGTCCTCCAGCTCATATAAGGCTGGACTTATAACTTTGGAAACTTTCATTTGAACAAATTTGGGACATAATTTCGCATTTATCTTTTTCGAAGCATCGCTTAGAATGAAGTTTCGCTTGTATACCGTGTCTCCAACTTTAAATTTGTGAACCTTACTTCGGAGATTATAAGCTTTTTCGTACTTGAGATGGGCTTCTTCTAAGGATTTCTTGAGATGGTTGTGTAATATGTTCATTTTGTCCGACTTCGTTAGAACTTCTATGTTTGAATTGTTTAACCCATCTAGGGTTCGTAGAATTTGGTAAGTAGAACCATGTTCAACCATTTTCTGGCCAAACAATGCCTCGTAGGGTGAGATACCAATAGCAGTATGGAGCGTAGAACGTAACGCACAACCTATTGACGGGAGCTGTTCATCCCATCTTGTATGTTCGCTCGATAAATACGACCGTACTGCTGCCAGAATGGAGCGGTTTACCCGCTCACTCGCATTGGCTTGCGGGGAGTAGGCTGCTGTTCGTATGTGCCTTATTCCAAAGGATGTTAACAGTTTGTTAAATTCTCGGCTGACAAATTGTTTGCCGTTATCCGTTAGTATGGATTCCGGAACGCCAAACATGTAAAATATATGTTGTTTTAAAAATGTTGACGTGGTATCGGTAGTGGCCCTCCTTAGCGGTTGTATGAGCACAAATTTAGTTAACTGATCTAAAGCTATTATAATGTACGTGTTACCTGATTTTGACCGAGGGTATGGACCGAGGAAATCGAGAAAGAGGTGTTGAAATGGGCGTTTCACTTCAAAAGCTTTTCCCATTGGGCATCGTAGGATGCAATTCGGTGCTTTTGCTGATTTACATTCCTCACCATTCCCTATAAAGATTTTTACTTGGGATGCCATATTCGGCCAATAACATCTTTCTCGTAACCGGTATAGAGTCTTCGCTATTCCTCCATGCGACGCCCTAGGCGGTCGATGAGCCAAAGAAATGAGGTGTTCGGTCAGCTGCGATGGAATCCAAAGTTTCCACGACAAATCATCGTGTAACGGGTGGCCTGTGCTGTGTTGAAGCCTTTTGTATACAAACTTGTTTGAAACCATCAAATCTGGCAGTTCGTTTTATTTTTTTCGATGGTATCTATAATTTTACCATACTCAGCAGACTGGAAGCTGGGATCTGTCAGGTCTACGTGCAGGACATCTTCGTTATCCTTTGACATTGAGACATCTGGCTGTAATGCCTCTAGGCTAAATACCCTAGAAAGCGCATCCGGGACCACATTCAGTGAGCCTTTTTGATGCTCAATATCAAAGGTAAAACATTGTAATTTAAGACTCCATCGAGCTAACCGACCATCCAAATCTTTTTTGTTCATCAGCCATTTAAGGCTAGCATGGTCCGTAATGATTTTAAATTTGTGACCTTCCACATATGGTCGAAACTTTTGAACCCCCATCACCGCTGCTAAGCATTCGCGTTCGGTTACGCTGTAGTTGCGTTGGGCTGGGTTCAGCTTGTGTGAGTAGTAGAATATTGGTCGTTCGGTACCCGTTTCCTCTAGTTGACATAGTACGCAACCGACCTCCGTAGCTGACGCGTCACAAAGTATAACGAATTCTTTTTCGTAGTCTGGATTGATTAGGACAGGGGCTGTAGTAAGCATAGACTTTAGTTGGTTGAACGAACTCAACGCTTCTTCACTAAAGTGGAATTTTACGCCCTTTTTCAGGGTATTGGTAATTGGAGTTGCTATGGTCGAAAAATCTTTTATAAACCTCCGATACCATCCCGTCATTCCCAGAAATCTGCGTACCTGCCTAGGTGTTTTTGGTATCGGAAAATCCTTTATAGCGGCTACTTTTTCTGAATCGGTCTTCAGACAACCGTCTCCTACAATATGCCCTAAGTATTTAACTTGACGTACACAAAACTTAGACTTTTCTATATTTATAGTCAGACCCGCGTCTTTCAGTCTATTGGCCGCACAACCCAACATCTTAATATGTTCATCGAATGTACGTGAGATCACCAATAGGTCGTCTAAATAGACAAACACGTTTTCCCTTAATTCATGAGGTATTACCTTTTCCATTAGCCTGCACATGCTTTGTGGAGCATTGCAGAGACCAAATGGCATTACCCTAAATTGGTTCACTTTCCGAAAATCCAAGCACAATCTGTTCTTGCCAGGCTTCCGTATAAGAACGACTGGCGATCTCCATGCGCTTGTACTTTCTTCTATGATTCCCAGATCAAGCATGCGATCCAATTCCTCATATAAAAGGGTTTGTACCGCCGGAGATACGGGATAGTGCCGCTGTTTGACTGGTTCCGCGTCCCCTGTATCTATGCTGTGCTCCACTAAGTTGGTCTTGCCTAATCCCATAGTGGCAAATGAGGGAAACATATCTATTGCGTGGTTTAACCTATTTGCATCATCTTTTGATAGTTCACGTGTATTTGGATCAGGGGAACGAACAGACGGACTAAATGAAAGGCTAGAAATTATTTGAGGTGCTATTCCGTACTGCTTCCAAAAATCAACACCTAAATATAAAGGTTGTTTTAGTGTTGGTACTAAAAATAAAGCCAAGGACTTCTCGATCCCTTAATAGTTGATATTCGCTGTCAGTTTTCCAATGACAGATTGTTCTTTCCCGTCAGCTGTTTTGACCTTTGTGGAAAACCGTTTATAAGGAATCTTCTTCTCTTCGACTATCTGAACACCGTCATGTCCTAAGCAACTCACTGCAGCACCACTGTCTAGTAAACCTAGGATTTCCTTTCCGAAAACCTTGATTACCGCGTAAGGCCGGGGATCATTTTCAGGTATACATAGACTAGTAGCTGCCAGAGACAAGTATTGGTTTCTTTTTTGTTTAAATTTATTGCAAAAGCGACTTATCTTTTCCGGTATGAATGACGATTTGGAGCAAATACGACGTCTAGCATCATAATAGGCCGTAACCCGATCATGAAAGGATTTCGGGGTTATTTCGTTTGCCGTGTCAGTGAGCGAAGAAGTATCTATTTCGCGTTGCAGAATGCTTATAGGCTGCGTGATGTTTGTGGGCATTTCAGGGGAGGGTTTGGGTAACGTTAAACATTTTGTTGGTGTACCGGAATTTTCTATTGAGAGCAAGGTCTTCCGGTCGGGGACTTGCTCCGTTGGTAGTTTACCGAACATTAAGGGCAGTTTGGAGTGGTGGTGTTCTCCTTACCGCACTTGTAGCAAAATAGACTTCTTTGAGGACTATCGCAATCATAAAACGAATGGCCGACTAACTTGCAGTTCCAGCACGTAAGAGCGTTATGATTTCGGCGATTCTCTAAGGCTTCAACCAGAAATTCGGATGAGCTACCGGCTTCGTTTGCTACGTCTACTTCCCCGATTTGTCTTCTAAAGGCGGGATTAGGAGATGGTCTCTGTCTCTGAGGTTCGTGATCACCAAGATACTTTTCAATATTCCGGCAGACATAGACCATCTCAGGCAGACTACTCGTGTGGAAAGTAATAAGGAGTTCTCCTATTCGCCGGCGAACGTTCTGCTTGATAATCTCGATAAGTTCGCAATTCGGTTTAGGGTTTCGCAATCTAGTATTTAATTGGAGAATGTCATTATAAAAATCATCGAAAAGTTCCGAGGATCCTTGTCGACGATCAGACATTTTGCGGGACAGCTCGGAGTCAGTTTCAAGACTTCGAAATTTTTCTATCAGAGCAATCTTTAAACAGTCCCAGGAAATATTTGGGTTTGATTTAAGGTACACCCAGAACCAGTTCTCTACCGGGCCACATATAAATTGATGAAAATTTAATACGATGTCCTCCCAGGTAGCTCCATAGCCTTCTCGAACTCTATCAATCCGAAACAGGAAATCGTCTACAGTCATTTTTCGATTATCAAACTTTATCCCCCATTTGTGAAAGTTAAGGGCTTTCATGTAATTCGAAGACGGTGTTTGAATTCGATTTGATACGGGGGGAGACGAAGATTGATTTAAATTTAAATTATTCAACTGAGATAGAAAGTTGTCTACATTGCTACTTCGAGGAGGTGGTACGGACATGTCAGGAGGTTGAAAAGGACCCGCAAGACGGGCACGCGGTAGCGGTGCAGGCACCGGACCCGATGCCGGAGTATCAGGAAAATTGTTTTCGCCATAAGGTCGTGATTGACGATTAGCCGGAGTAGATGCGCTTAGTAGGCCTTGGATCATGTTTGTGATTTCCGTTTGCATTGAAACTCGATTTTTTTCTAATTCCTCTCTAATGGCTCGCATGTCATTAGCTCGGCTTAGTCCTACCGAGGCCGACACGACCTCTTGCACATACTGGGCAAACTGTTCTCCTTCGGTTCTTACCGTGTCTTCTCCCGATTCACTTTGCGAACCATGTTCATGCTCTTGGGTGGGTTCATTTTCAGGGTTATGATAAGAAGGACCTGTCTGATCGGTTTGAGTTTGGACCTGCTCAGACTCACTCGCGTGACTATTATTGCGATTCGAATTCACCTCATTAGCACTGGATGTGCCAGGATTATTTGACGATACACTAAATCTATGTCGTGCTCTAGTGGACTTTCTCCAGTTCCACGTCGCAAATGAAGAGATTAGTCTCGCCTCCACACCCTTCTTTGGACGTAACTGTCTATCCGTTGGTACGGTAGGAGGTGGCATAATCAGGCTTAATATAAAAGGATTGTTGAAATTCAATAAAATAATACTTTTACTTGACTATGGTTTAGTATATGATAAAAAAAATGAAAATATTAACTAAAGGGTTTCAATTCAAAATTGAGAAAATAATAGCAAACAAGATTATATAAAATATGTTGGTATTAATTGGTATTTTGTAAAGAGAATAAATTTCATAATATGGTCGGAGATGATGGGTTCATTAGTAGGGACAACGAACCAGTTATCAGCCTTACAATCTTTGTAACCTCAGAATGGATTTAATATAATATAATTTTTTATACCCTATCCCATAGGGGGGTATATTAGTTTTGATACTTAGTTTGTAACATAGAGAAATAATTTTGCTACATATACCTCAAAGTATATGGATCGACTCAGAATCGCTAGCTGAGTCGAATTAGCCATGTCTGTCTGTCCGTCCGTCCGTCCGTCCGTCTGTCTGTTCGTCAGCGGTTTTTGGGCCTTAAATTTTGAGCTAGGATAATGAAATTTGGTATATAGGATCCTCGTCCGTGACACCAGAACAAGTGTAAAAATTTTTGAAATCCGCCCACTGCCACGCCCCGTTTTTAGGAAAACTCATTTTTTGGCCAAACCGTAAGGAATTTCAAAAAAGTGTCTGAGTAACATATTTAGACAATCCTAATATCTATATTTCGTTCATACAAAGTTTTTTGCCACGCTCACTTTTTGGGGGCGTTTTTAGTAAAAAACGCTTTTTGTCCAAATTTAAAAACTTTCGAAAAAAATTTTGATGCAAGTACTTCCTAAATGGTAATATAAACATTTTGTCCATAGATCATTTTCACCTACGCCCACATTTTGGGGGCGTTTTCTTACAAAAACCATTTGTATACCCCATTCCAAGGCATTAGCAATAGAATACGTTGTTTTTTGTCGAACCACAAAAGATTTTGAGAAACTGTCTGAGCAATATATTGTGACAATGTCATTTTCTGTATTTCATCGCCATAAGGCCCATATTTTGAGGATATTAATTTAAAGGATGGGATGGGATAGGGTATTCAACGATCCGCATAGCGGATTGTAGCCTCTCATATGTTTTTATTTTTTGTTGGTTTAAGTTTAATCAATTTGAGATCTGAATCTTTTGATGACTAGGTTTTATAATCTTACTATGACAGATCTTCACAATCCTCTAACTATTCGTAGAACGTTTGTATACGTAGCAACTATTGTAAATAGGTACCATTTTAACCCAATTTACCGGACTACGTATTACTTTCCACAAGAAATAATGGTGAATTGGACGCTGGCCTGATATGCACAATACACTAGACGAGCGAATCAAAAATGTATTCTTTAGCTCCGGATAACGTGCAAATTCAAAGCATGGTCCTGGATAACGTGTCAGGTATGCGAGAAGGACAGCAACAGACATAGATGCGGAATGTTTCTACTAATCTACCGGACAGCCTTCCTTTATACCATTGACCTGGATGTTTTTCCAATTTACGATAAGTACAACGCTCTTTAGCAATAGTACAAACGAAAACTTCACCAATATAACACCTCAGTTGACAGAGAGCTTTTGTCTACGCTAGACGTTTCATCTTAACTCTCTAATTAAAACGCTACCATCATTCCCAAACGTGATAGATCACCCGAAACCGGGGACAATCAATTGTCCTCGGATAAAAAAATTTGTTTCAAAATGAGTTCCAATAATAATAATAATGTATGTGACCGGAAAGATCACAGTAGAACCAATTATTACAGTCCCTTACAGTGCCTACCCGACAGTGATACAGATGATGAGAATATGGACGAAATTATCGCGAATAATGTCTCATCTAAAAAAGTTCACATTCCGCCAATTAAATTGCTACAAAAATCGCCTGATTATGTTCACAAACTAATGAATACGCTTAATATTACCGACTATTGCATAAAAAAAATATCAATCGGAATAAAAATTATTTGTGAATCCAATATTTCTTTCAACACCTTCATCGCGAAACTCAAAGAAGAGAAATGCCAATTTTTCTCACACGAACTCAAAAGTGAAAAAGCATTTAAAGTGTTCTTGTACGGAATTGGTGATATAGATACGTGTTCGCTCAAAGATGAACTAATTAAATTGAAGCTAAAATGCGTCGAGGTTAAAAAAATCACCAAGCAATACGATCGTTACACTGATAATTTTTACCTTATTTCACTTGTCAATGGATCGATCAGGTTCTTTGACTTAAAAAAGAATTTTCGGTCGATTTTGCATACGCAAGTGAACTGGGGTCTACAAAAAAAACTCCGTGGTAAGCTAACGCAATGCCATAACTGTCAAATGTATGGTCATGGTGAACGAAATTGCTACATTAAAACATACTGTGGCCTTTGCGCTGGTCCACATAAGACTGTAGACTGCAATGAGTCTAATGTTATAAAATGTGCGAATTGTAAAGAATCTCACAAAGCTTCCGATCCCATGTGCATTAGCAGAATTGCATATCAAGAGATGAAGGAGAAATCTGCAAGAAAAAAACCAATTGCCCTCAATGCATCTTCTCATTCAAAATCGCAAGCACGCCAACCATCGCGATCACAAGCTTTTTCCCACACTGGACACCAACAATCACTCAACCAACACCAAAATATCTCGGTCCATTCCATGAATGATTTTCCTTTGCTCCCACCACCACATCATCAACGGCAAGTTCCAACCAAAAGCGGCCCTCCTCACCATGATGCGCCCGCTAATCATATTCCTCACCCATCATCATACAACAATGTGTGGGAGAGCCATTCTCTAACTGCTTCCAGCAACACCAACATCAACAACACCACCATTCCAAGCAACATATCATTAGAAGCTCCTAGCAACATTTCCAATAATGATGCTCTTTTCACAATAGAAGAGCTAAATACTTTAGCAATGGAAATGATTACATTATTATCGTCCTGTAAAACAAAAAATGATCAATTCAAGGTAATCGCACATTTAGCAAGTAAGTTCTTGTATAGTAACAGTAAATAATAATATGACAGACAACCACATCAAAATTGTAAATTGGAATGCGAGAGGGATTCGAAACAAAGCTATTGAATTTATTAACTTT
>CAKOBI010000134.1:70901-99505 GCA_932526625.1 Rhingia campestris
AAGATAAAACTTAAAGGGATTTGATGGAAAAAGGCAAAAATGCTATTAAATGTATGACAGATTAACAAAAGTAATGAAATTTGGTTAATAAAGCGAAATATTCAAAGTTAAAGTACTTAAAGTGAAAATACATGAATAAATGGTATGGTATGCCAAAAAGTAATCACTTTATTGGAAGAAAATGATAAAACTTAAAGGAATTTGATGGAAAAAGGCAAAAATGCTATTAAATGTATGACAGATTAACAAAAGTAAAGAAATTTGGTTAATAAAGCGAAATATTCAAAGTTAAAGTATTTAAAGTGAAATACATGAATAAATGGTATGGTATGCAAAAAGTAATCACTTTATTGGAAGAGAGTGATAAAACTTAAAGGAATTTGATGGAAAAAGGCAAAAATGCTATTAAATGTATGACAGATTAACAAAAGTAAAGAAATTTGGTTAATAAAGCGAAATATTCAAAGTTAAAGTACTTAAAGTGAAATACATGAATAAATGGTATGGTATGCAAAAAGTAATCACTTTATTGGAAGAAAATGATAAAACTTAAAGGAATTTGATGGAAAAAGGCAAAAATGCTATTAAATGTATGACAGATTAACATAAGTAAAGAAATTTGGTTAATAAAGCGAAATATTCAAAGTTAAAGTATTTAAAGTGAAATACATGCATAAATGGTATGGTATGCAAAAAGTAATCACTTTATTGGAAGAAAGTGATAAAACTTAAAGGAATTTGATGGAAAAAGGCAAAAATGCTATTAAATGTATGACAGATTAACAAAAGTAAAGAAATTTGGTTAATAAAGCGAAATATTCAAAGTTAAAGTACTTAAAGTGAAATACATGAATAAATGGTATGGTATGCAAAAAGTAATCACTTTATTGGAAGAAAATGATAAAACTTAAAGGAATTTGATGGAAAAAGGCAAAAATGCTATTAAATGTATGACAGATTAACAAAAGTAAAAAATTTGGTTAATAAAGCGAAATATGCAAAGTTAAAGTACTTAAAGTGAAATACATGAATAAATGTTATGGTATGCAAAAAAGTAATCATTTTATTGGAAGAAAATGATAAAACTTAAAGGAATTTGATGGAAAAAGGCAAAAATGCTATTAAATGTATGACAGATTAACAAAAGTAAAGAAATTTGGTTAATAAAGCGAAATATTCAAAGTTAAAGTATTTAAAGTGAAATACATGAATAAATGGTATGGTATGCAAAAAGTAATCACTTTATTGGAAGAAAATGATAAAACTTAAAGGAATTTGATGGAAAAAGGCAAAAATGCTATTAAATGTATGACAGATTAACAAAAGTAAAGAAATTTGGTTAATAATGCGAAATATTCAAAGTTAAAGTATTTAAAGTGAAATACATGAATAAATGGTAATGGTATGCAAAAAGTAATCACTTTATTGGAAGAAAATGATAAAACTTAAAGGAATTTGATGGAAAAAGGCAAAAATGCTATTAAATGTATGACAGATTAACAAAAGTAAAGAAATTTGGTTAATAAAACGAAATATTCAAAGTTAAAGTACTTAAAGTGAAATACATGAATAAATGGTATGGTATGCAAAAAGTAATCACTTTATTGGAAGAAAATGATTAAACTGAAAGGAATTTGATGGAAAAAGGCAAAAATGCTATTAAATGTATGACAAATTAACATAAGTAAAGAAATTTGGTTAATAAAGCGAATATTCAAAGTTAAAGTACTTAAAGTGAAATACATGAATAAATGGTATGGTATGCAAAAAGTAATCACTTTATTGGAAGAAAATGATAAAACTTAAAGGAATTTGATGGAAAAAGGCAAAAATGCTATTAAATGTATGACAGATTAACAAAAGTAAAGAAATTTGGTTAATAAAGCGAAATATTCAAAGTTAAAGTACTTAAAGTGAAATACATGAATAAATGGTATGGTATGCAAAAAGTAATCACTTTATTGGAAGAAAATGATAAAACTTAAAGGAATTTGATGGAAAAAGGCAAAAATGCTATTAAATGTATGACAGATTAACAAAAGTAAAGAAATTTGGTTAATAAAGCGAAATATTCAAAGTTAAATTACTTAAAGTGAAATACATGAATAAATGGTAATGGTATGCAAAAAGTAATCACTTTATTGGAAGAAAATGATAAAACTTAAAGGAATTTGATGGAAAAAGGCAAAATGCTATTAAATGTATGACAGATTAACAAAAGTAAAGAAATTTGGTTAATAAAGCGAAATATTCAAAGTTAAAGTACTTAAAGTGAAAATACATGAATAAATGGTATGGTATGCAAAAAGTAATCACTTTATTGGAAGAAAATGATAAAACTTAAAGGAATTTGATGGAAAAAGGCAAAAATGCTATTAAATGTATGACAGATTAACAAAAGTAAAGAAATTTGGTTAATAAAGCGAAATATTCAAAGTTAAAGTACTTAAAGTGAAATACATGAATAAATGGTATGGTATGCAAAAAGTAATCACTTTATTGGAAGAAAATGATAAAACTTAAAGGAATTTGATGGAAAAAGGCAAAAATGCTATTATATGTATGACAGATTAACAAAAGTAAAGAAATTTGGTTAATAAAGCGAAATATTCAAAGTTAAAGTACTTAAAGTGAAATACATGCATAAATGGTATGGTATGCAAAAAGTAATCACTTTATTGGAAGAAAGTGATAAAACTTTAAGGAATTTGATGGAAAAAAGCAAAAATGCTATTAAATGTATGACAGATTAACAAAAGTAAAGAAATTTGGTTAATAAAGCGAAATATTCAAAGTTAAAGTATTTAAAGTGAAATACATGAATAAATGGTATGGTATGCAAAAAGTAATCACTTTATTGGAAGAAAATGATAAAACTTAAAGGAATTTGATGGAAAAAGGCAAAAATGCTATTAAATGTATGACAGATTAACAAAAGTAAAGAAATTTGGTTAATAAAGCGAAATATTCAAAGTTAAAGTACTTAAAGTGAAATACATGAATAAATGGTATGGTATGCAAAAAGTAATCACTTTATTGGAAGAAGAGTGATAAAACTTTAAGGAATTTGATGGAAAAAGACAAAAATGCTATTAAATGTATGACAGATTAACAAAAGTAAAGAAATTTGGTTAATAAAGCGAAATATTCAAAGTTAAAGTACTTAAAGTGAAATACATGAATAAATGGTATGGTATGCAAAAAGTAATCACTTTATTGGAAGAAAATGATAAAACTTAAAGGAATTTGATGGAAAAAGGCAAAAATGCTATTAAATGTATGACAGATTAACAAAAGTAAAGAAATTTGGTTAATAAATCGAAATATTCAAAGTTAAAGTACTTAAAGTGAAATACATGAATAAATGGTATGGTATGCAAAAAGTAATCACTTTATTGGAAGAAAATGATAAAACTTAAAGGAATTTGATGGAAAAAGGCAAAAATGCTATTAAATGTATGACAGATTAACAAAAGTAAAGAAATTTGGTTAATAAAGCGAAATATTCAAAGTTAAAGTACTTAAAGTGAAATACATGAATAAATGGTATGGTATGCAAAAAGTAATCACTTTATTGGAAGAAAATGATAAAACTTAAAGGAATTTGATGGAAAAAGGCAAAAATGCTATTAAATGTATGACAGATTAACAAAAGTAAAGAAATTTGGTTAATAAAGCGAAATATTCAAAGTTAAAGTACTTAAAGTGAAATACATGAATAAATGGTATGGTATGCAAAAAGTAATCACTTTATTGGAAGAAAATGATAAAACTTAAAGGAATTTGATGGAAAAAGGCAAAAATGCTATTAAATGTATGACAGATTAACAAAAGTAAAGAAATTTGGTTAATAAAGCGAAATATTCAAAGTTAAAGTACTTAAAGTGAAATACATGAATAAATGGTATGGTATGCAAAAAGTAATCACTTTATTGGAAGAAAATGATAAAACTTAAAGGAATTTGGTGGAAAAACGCAAAAATTCTATTAAATGTATGACAGATTAACAAAAGTAAAGAAATTTGGTTAATAAAGCGAAATATTCAAAGTTAAAGTACTTAAAGTGAAATACATGAATAAATGGTATGGTATGCAAAAAGTAATCACTTTATTGGAAGAAAATGATAAAACTTAAAGGAATTTGATGGAAAAAGGCAAAAATGCTATTAAATGTATGACAGATTAACAAAAGTAAAGAAATTTGGTTAATAAAGCGAATATTCAAAGTTAAAGTACTTAAAGTGAAATACATGAATAAATGGTATGGTATGCAAAAAGTAATCACTTTATTGGAAGAAAGTGATAAAACTTAAAGGAATTTGATGGAAAAAAGGCAAAAATGCTATTAAATGTATGACAGATTAACAAAAGTAAAGAAATTTGGTTAATAAAGCGAAATATTCAAAGTTAAATTACTTAAAGTGAAATACATGAATAAATGGTATGGTATGCAAAAAGTAATCACTTTATTGGAAGAAAATGATAAAACTTAAAGGAATTTGATGGAAAAAGGCAAAAATGCTATTAAATGTATGACAGATTAACAAAAGTAAAGAAATTTGGTTAATAAAGCGAAATATTCAAAGTTAAAGTACTTAAAGTGAAATACATGAATAAATGGTATGGTATGCAAAAAGTAATCACTTTATTGGAAGAAATGATAAAACTTAAAGGAATTTGATGGAAAAAGGCAAAAATGCTATTAAATGTATGACAGATTAACAAAAGTAAAGAAATTTGGTTAATAAAGCGAAATATTCAAAGTTAAAGTACTTAAAGTGAAATACATGAATAAATGGTATGGTATGCAAAAAGTAATCACTTTATTGGAAGAAAGCGATAAAACTTTAAGGAATTTGATGGAAAAGGGCAAAAATGCTATTAAATGTATGACAGATTACAAAAGTAAAGAAATTTGGTTAATAAAGCGAAATATTCAAAGTTAAAGTACTTAAAGTGAAATACATGAATAAATGGTATGGTATGCAAAAAGTAATCACTTTATTGGAAGAAAATGAAAAAAATTTAAAGGAATTTGATGGAAAAAGGCAAAAATGCTATTAAATGTATGACAGATTAACAAAAGTAAAGAAATTTGGTTAATAAAGCGAAATATTCAAGTTAAAGTACTTAAAGTGAAATACATGAATAAATGGTATGGTATGCAAAAAGTAATCACTTTATTGGAAGAAAATGATAAAACTTAAAGGAATTTGATGGAAAAAGGCAAAAATGCTATTAAATGTATGACAGATTAACAAAAGTAAAGAAATTTGGTTAATAAAGCGAAATATTCAAAGTTAAAGTACTTAAAGTGAAATACATGAATAAATGGTATGGTATGCAAAAAGTAATCACTTTATGGAAGAAAATGATAAAACTTAAAGGAATTCGATGGAAAAAGGCAAAAAATGCTATTAAATGTATGACAGATTAACAAAAGTAAATAAATTTGGTTAATAAAGCGAAATATTCAAAGTTAAAGTACTTAAAGTGAAATACATGAATAAATGGTATGGTATGCAAAAAGTAATCACTTTATTGGAAGAAAATGATAAAACTTAAAGGAATTTGATGGAAAAAGGCAAAAATGCTATTAAATGTATGACAGATTAACAAAAGTAAAGAAATTTGGTTAATAAAGCGAAATATTCAAAGTTAAAGTACTTAAAGTGAAATACATGAATAAATGGTATGGTATGCAAAAAAGTAATCACTTTATTGGAAGAAAGCGATAAAACTTAAAGGAATTTGATGGAAAAAGGCAAAAATGCTATTAAATGTATGACAGATTAACAAAAGTAAAGAAATTTGGTTAATAAAGCGAAATATTCAAAGTTAAAGTACTTAAAGTGAAATACATGAATAAATGGTATGGTATGCAAAAAGTAATCACTTTATTGGAAAAAGGCAAAAATGCTATTAAATGTATGACAGATTAACAAAAGTAAAGAAATTTGGTTAATAAATCGAAATATTCAAAGTTAAAGTACTTAAAGTGAAATACATGAATAAATGGTATAGTATGCAAAAAGTAATCACTTTATTGGAAGAAAATGATAAAACTTAAAGGAATTTGATGGAAAAAGGCAAAAATGCTATTAAACGTATGACAGATTAACAAAAGTAAAGAAATTTGGTTAATAAAGCGAAATATTCAAAGTTAAAGTACTTAAAGTGAAATACATGAATAAATGGTATGGTATGCAAAAAGTAATCACTTTATTGGAAGAAAATGATAAAACTTAAAGGAATTTGATGGAAAAAGGCAAAAATGCTATTAAATGTATGACAGATTAACAAAAGTAAAGAAATTTGGTTAATAAAGCGAAATATTCAAAGTTAAAGTACTTAAAGTGAAATGCATGAATAAATGGTATGGTATGCAAAAAGTAATCACTTTATTGGAAGAAAATGATAAAACTTAAAGGAATTTGATGGAAAAAGGCAAAAATGCTATTAAATGTATGACAGATTAACAAAAGTAAAGAAATTTGGTTAATAAAGCGAAATATTCAAAGTTAAAGTACTTAAAGTGAAATACATGAATAAATGGTATGGTATGCAAAAAGTAATCACTTTATTGGAAGAAAATGATAAAACTTAAAGGAATTTGATGGAAAAAGGCAAAAATGCTATTAAATGTATGACAGATTAACAAAAGTAAAGAAATTTGGTTAATAAAGCGAAATATTCAAAGTTAAAGTACTTAAAGTGAAATACATGAATAAATGGTATGGTATGCAAAAAGTAATCACTTTATTGGAAGAAAATGATAAAACTTAAAGGAATTCGGTGGAAAAAGGCAAAAATTCTATTAAATGTATGACAGATTAACAAAAGTAAAGAAATTTGGTTAATAAAGCGAAATATTCAAAGTTAAAGTACTTAAAGTGAAATACATGAATAAATGGTATGGTATGCAAAAAGTAATCACTTTATTGGAAGAAAATGATAAAACTTAAAGGAATTTGATGGAAAAAGGCAAAAATGCTATTAAATGTATGACAGATTAACAAAAGTAAAGAAATTTGGTTAATAAAGCGAAATATTCAAAGTTAAAGTACTTAAAGTGAAATACATGAATAAATGGTATGGTATGCAAAAAGTAATCACTTTATTGGAAGAAAATGATAAAACTTAAAGGAATTTGATGGAAAAAGGCAAAAATGCTATTAAATGTATGACAGATTAACAAAGTAAAGAAATTTGGTTAATAAAGCGAAATATTCAAAGTTAAATTACTTAAAGTGAAATACATGAATAAATGGTATGGTATGCAAAAAGTAATCACTTTATTGGAAGAAAATGATAAAACTTAAAGGAATTTGATGGAAAAAGGCAAAAATGCTATTAAATGTATGACAGATTAACAAAACTAAAGAAATTTGGTTAATAAAGGGAAATATTCAAAGTTAAAGTACTTAAAGTGAAATACATGAATAAATGGTATGGTATGCAAAAAGTAATCACTTTATTGGAAGAAAATGATAAAACTTAAAGGAATTTGATGGAAAAAGGCAAAAATGCTATTAAATGTATGACAGATTAACAAAAGTAAAGAAATTTGGTTAATAAAGCGAAATATTCAAAGTTAAAGTACTTAAAGTGAAATACATGAATAAATGGTATGGTATGCAAAAAGTAATCACTTTATTGGAAGAAAGCGATAAAACTTTAAGGAATTTGATGGAAAAAGGCAAAAATGCTATTAAATGTATGACAGATTAACAAAAGTAAAGAAATTTGGTTAATAAAGCGAAATATTCAAAGTTAAAGTACTTAAAGTGAAATACATGAATAAATGGTATGGTATGCAAAAAGTAATCACTTTATTGGAAGAAAATGATAAAACTTAAAGGAATTTGATGGAAAAAGGCAAAAATGCTATTATATGTATGACAGATTAACAAAAGTAAAGAAATTTGGTTAATAAAGCGAAATATTCAAAGTTAAAGTACTTAAAGTGAAATACATGAATAAATGGTATGGTATGCAAAAAGTAATCACTTTATTGGAAGAAAATGATAAAACTTAAAGGAATTGATGAAAAAAGTCAAAAATGCTATTAAATGTATGACAGATTAACAAAAGTAAAGAAATTTGGTTAATAAAGCGAAATATTCAAAGTTAAAGTACTTAAAGTGAAATACATGAATAAATGGTATGGTATGCAAAAAGTAATCACTTTATTGGAAGAAAATGATAAAACTTAAAGGAATTTGATGGAAAAAGGCAAAAATGCTATTAAATGTATGACAGATTAACAAAAGTAAAGAAATTTGGTTAATTAAGCGAAATATTCAAAGTTAAAGTACTTAAAGTGAAATACATGAATAAATGGTATGGTATGCAAAAAGTAATCACTTTATTGGAAGAAAATGATAAAACTTAAAGGAATTTGATGGAAAAAGGCAAAAATGCTATTAAATGTATGACAGATTAACAAAAGTAAAGAAATTTGGTTAATAAAGCGAAATATTCAAAGTTAAAGTACTTAAAGTGAAATACATGAATAAATGGTATGGTATGCAAAAAGTAATCACTTTATTGGAAGAAAATGATAAAACTTAAAGGAATTTGATGGAAAAAGGCAAAAATGCTATTAAATGTATGACAGATTAACAAAAGTAAAGAAATTTGGTTAATAAAGCGAAATATTCAAAGTTAAAGTACTTAAAGGGAAATACATGAATAAATGGTATGGTATGCAAAAAGTAATCACTTTATTGGAAGAAAATGATAAAACTTAAAGGAATTTGATGGAAAAAGTCAAAAATGCTATTAAATGTATGACAGATTAACAAAAGTAAAGAAATTTGGTTAATAAAGCGAAATATTCAAAGTTAAAGTACTTAAAGTGAAATACATGAATAAATGGTATGGTATGCAAAAAGTAATCACTTTATTGGAAGAAAATGATAAAACTTAAAGGAATTTGATGGAAAAAGGCAAAAATGCTATTAAATGTATGACAGATTAACAAAAGTAAAGAAATTTGGTTAATAAAGCGAAATATTCAAAGTTAAAGTACTTAAAGTGAAATACATGAATAAATGGTATGTGATTTGGATTCGGTTCAAATATGAGTTGAAGAAGATAATTCAAAGTGACAGACAAAGTAAAACCAAATTCGAATTTCTTAAAAAACGTTATAATTATTTATTGAGATACCTTTTACCAACACTTGTTACTTTACCAACTTGGATGTGATGTCTGCTGCGGTCAAAAACTAAGTGGACGAGAAACGCACAAATCACCCACAAGCTGGTACAACAAAATCAAAAGTTGTGCATAGCATAAATGCATTTGTTGTTGCAGTTCAACATAAAAAAACAGTGCACGCATAAATTGTTGCTGTATCATAACGCGACCAACATTATGTGCTGGCGAATTGTTGTTGTACTATAACGCAGTGCGTGCGGTTAACATTCAAAGTGTTATTGAAGTGTTATTGAAGTGTTAAATGCATAGGTTTTGTTGTTAGAACTTATGTGTGAATATACAGTGAGTCAAAGTAATTATTTATACAAAATAATAATATTTTAGATAATGAAATGAATTTAAACAAATAAATATAGCGATTTCTAATCTCAAACATCCCGGCCCCCCTGGAACAAGTTTCAGGAAATGGGGAGAGCCGCTAATTTAGCAATAGGTCGAACAAATATGCCTCTGCTGGTAGTGATGGTAGCAACACGTACACGTCCGTCTTGGCCAGCAGTAACGTCTTTGATTTTCCCAAGAAGCCATTTGGTTGGTGGTAACTTGGGCTCCTTGATCACCACCACATCACCTGGGTTAAAGTTTACAGTTGCCTGCTGCCACTTAGGACGCTCCTGAAGTGATGTGATGTATTCCATCCTCCATCTTTTCCAAAACCCCTGGACCATGCTCTGGATGTGATTCCAGTGCGCCAAACGATTTGGGGATGCATCGAGTAGACTGGGCTCTGGAACTGCGGTTAAAGGCTCACCTATAAGAAAATGTGCAGGGGTTAATGGATTTGTATCATCGTCAGATAAAACACATAAAGGACGAGAGTTTAGTATTGATTCTATTTGAGTTAATATGGTGTACAACTCCTCGAACGTTAGAATAGAATTTCCAACAACACGTCGCAAGTGCGATTTAACGGAACGTACTCCAGACTCCCACAATCCACCGAAATGTGGTGCGGATGGCGGAATAAAGTGCCACGAGATTCCATCTTTTGCCAGAGCTGCAGCGACGTCATCGTTATGGATCTGAGACATTACCACCTGATACATTTCATTTAGGCAACGACGAGCGCCTTGGAAATTTGTTCCATTATCACTATAAATGTTAGTGCATTTCCCACGACGAGAAACAAATCGACGCAAGGCAGCCAAAAACGCTTCAGTGGTCAGATCACTTACCAATTCAAGGTGCATAGCCTTTGTTGACATACACACAAACAGAGCGATGTATGCCTTGGAGAATTTAGGATTGCGACCACGAGACAATTTGATGGTTAGTGGGCCAGCATAATCGCATCCAGTATTTGTAAACGGTCGACTCGGTTGTATCCGCTGCAATGGTAGGTCACCCATCAGCTGAGTACTTGTATGCTTTCTTTGCATAAAGCACACCTTGCAGGAATGTACAATCTTTCGAATCAAGTTTCTGCTACCCAATATCCAGTACTGTTGTCGAAGAATTACGAACGTCTCAGATACTCCTGTGTAAAGATAGTTTATATGGATACCTGTGACTATAATAAACGAAACATGATTATTATTTGTTAAAATGATAGGATGTTTTATATTATAGGCGATATTCGCATGTTTTAATCTTCCTCCAACACGAAGAAGTCCGTCTTTGTCGATGAATGGTGAGTATTTTAGTAGCTGTGACTTAGCAGGTAATGTTTGGTGGTCAACCAAATGACGAATCTCGTTTCTAAATGTTCTATGTTGAAGATCAGTTAAACTGAGACCAGAAATACGTCGATTTGGCTTTGTTGAACGGCAGTTTGACAAAAAACGAAAACAATATGCGACGATTCGTTGCAATCGATTCCAAGATGAGATTTTGTCGATAAGGATTTGCAAAGTGTTGTCGTCCTCGGTGACGGTGAGTGTTAACTTAGGAACACGTCTTTCTTCGATGGCAGCAGTTTCTCCTGTCGATTGTCGTCTAACGAATTGGGATTTGGGCCACTGCTGTTCGGGTGACATCAAAAAATATGGTCCATTCCACGAAAGGTTATGCTGTAACAGTTTGGATGGCAGTATACCTCGCGACGCACAGTCTGCTGGGTTTAATTCCGACGCGATATAGTCCCAAGAATGTCGTGGAATTGATTCGAGTATAGCAGCTGTACGGTTAGCAACAAATGTGTTCCAACGCCGTGGTGGCGAAGAAAGCCAATGCAACACAATCTCCGAGTCACACCACGCAAAGATTTTTGTAATATTTATCGGAAGTGAAGATTTTACGAGAGTGAAAAGTCTGGATAATAACAGAGCTCCACATAGCTCCAGTCGCGGGATCGACACGGGTTTCAACGGAGCAACCCTGGTTTTCGCGGCAATCATTGTTGTTTTAAAATTATCATCCGAATTACGACAACGGGCGTATATAACAGCTCCATAAGCAACAGATGAAGCATCACAAGAACCATGAAATTCTATACCATCAGATTCCAAAGATGCGATATATCTTGGTACACGTATTTCTTGAAAATGGTGTAATTCTTGGCGATATGTTAACCATTTTTGAGCTATGTGAGAAGGTAGCGGATCATCCCAGTTCAGCTTCAATTCGGTAGACCAAAGGACATTTCACAATCATCTCTTGGTAGCTGCGATATCAACGGCCAACAGTTTGAAGTCCATTTGCGCAGCTCAAATTTAGCTTTCGACAGTAGCTCAACGAGCTCACACTTTAGAGCTATAAGTGTTTCAACAGAATTAGTGCCCGTCATGATATCATCTACGTATACATCATGTAACAGCACTCGAGAAGCAATTGGATAATGAATCTGGTAATCCTCGGCAAGTTGTTTTAACACGCGAACTGACAAGAAAGGAGCAGAGGCAGTACCATATGTTACGGTACGCAAACGATAGTGTTGGATCTCATCGGTAAAACTATCACGCCATACAATGCGTTGAAAGTCTGTATCTTGGTCAGCTATCCAGATCTGTCGGAACATCTTCACTATATCGGCGGTAAAGACGTATCTATGCTGGCGAAACCGTAAACAAACTCCCATTAGATCGCGCTGTATAGGTGGACCGATGAGTAATTTAGAATTGAGCGAGTTACCTGAAGAATCTTTCACAGAACCATCGAAGACAACTCGCAGTTTTGTTGAACAACTATCGGGCTTAAAAACCGCATGATGTGGTAAATAAAAACATTTACCCGAAGCTGTGTTCAAGTGTTCTGAAGGTATTTGAGTCATGTGGCCCAATGATTTATACTCCTGCATAAACTTTGTGTAGGCCTGATGTAACTCTGGATTCGAAAAAAAGCGACGTTCCATTGACCGTAAACGCGAAATCGCAGATGAAAGAGAATTCCCAAATATCGGAGATGGGTCGTTGAATGGAAGTTGAACAATATATCTTCCATCCGCCGAGCGAGTAAAAGTTTTTTTGAAATGAATTTCAGCTGGATCATTAATGGCCGTTAGATCCGTTAGAGGGGACACATCTTCTAACTCCCAAAATCTCTGCAAGAGGACATCAATATCGATAGAAGAGTGGAACGCCGACAATGAACTAGAGTGAGATGCGTTGGGTTCGAAAACTTCACCGGATATAACCCAACCGAACGTCGTGTTTTGAGCGACTGGAACTCCTAACGAACCTCGAATTTGTCCTCCTTCTAAAATATCCCACAGCTTGTCTGCTCCTAAAAGGATATCTACAGGACCTGGTATATTGAAAAATGGATCTGCTAAATTTAACTTCATAATCTCCGACAATGAAGAAACATCGACGGACTTAGAGGGTAGTTTTGAAGTCAGCTTAGGAAGAATGAATGCATCGAACGAAAGAACAGCTGAACTATGAAGCGAAAACATATGTATTGGAACATAACCCCTTGTATAACCTGCTTCAGATGACGATAAACCGAGAATTGGAATACGAGCGTGTTTGCGACTGATACCGAGCTTTTGTGCAAACGATTCAACGATGAATGAAACTTGTGACCCCGAATCAAGTAAAACTCTACAATTCACAAAATTTCCCTGATTTGTTTTTATCTTGGCTAGTATAGTTGGAAGAACAGTTTGTTTGCGATGACCAAGCTCAATCGAATGATTATTAACGATCTGTTGGGATGAGTTGTTCGACGACGAATTTGATTGTTGCGGGGATGAGGAAGGTAAGTCAACAGATGCTGATGTTTGTGCAGCATCATGTTCCGCCGGATGAACTAACGAATGGTGGTGAGATTTACACACCCGACAGCGAAACGTGGATCGGCATTTATTCGATGAATGCCCGATTCTTAAACAATTAAAGCAAAGCGATTTGGTTTTTACGAAGTTTCTACGCGAAGTGATATCTAGTGCGACAAATTCTGAGCACTGTGAAAGAATATGATCCTTCTCACACTTAGGGCATTGAATTTTACGATTCGATTCCGCGAAATGAGCTTTAATTTGTCCATGAGGTTTGCCACGCGAAGAAATTGAACGGTTCAGTGATTGACACGATTCAAGAGCATCGCATCTTGCTTCTAAAAATGATAAAAGTTCATCAATGCAGCAATCATCGCGAGCACCCACTTTCTCTGCCCAAGCTTGCTTTGTATCACTATCTAATTTGTTGAGCAATATGTGTATAACCCACGGATCGCGACCGATTTGCTCAGCGGCATGAAGTCCACGAATAACTTCATCCGCACCATCGGTTATCTTTCTCAAAATCTGTACATTAGTCGTATTAACCGACGGAAGCGACAAGAAAGTTTGTATGTAAGATTGCACAATTAGATTACTGCGATCGTATCTATTTTCTAAGCGTTCCCACGCTTCGATATAATTCGCGTCTGATATGCGCATATTTTGCACCAAAGTTGCAGGACCATCACGTAAAAATGAAATAAGATAACGAAACTTTTGTGTAGATGTGAGATGCGGATTGCTGTCAACCGAACCAGTAAAAAGATCTCGAAATGCGGGCCAATCTTTATACTCGCCCGAAAAGAATGGTATATTTATTTTGGGAAGATTCACTGCGGAGGAATTTGCAGAGTTAGAGTTTAATTTCTCTAAAAACGACGACTGTTGTGTTGCCAGCCTTTCAACCATTGAAATGTTCTCAACATTCACTGCACCACGCGGTGGTTGTTTCGCACGAATTGCTCGCGTAAAAGTTGAATTTGCGGAGAAATATCGATTCTCGTACTCACTAAACTCTTCTTCAAGGGCCTCTATTTCATTCCCATCCACTTCCTCCAAAAGTTGATTATGCAGCGAAGAAAAATCTGTCCACGCATCATCTAATTTATTGAGATACCTTTTACCAACACTTGTTACTTTACCAACTTGGATGTGATGTCTGCTGCGGTCAAAAACTAAGTGGACGAGAAACGCACAAATCACCCACAAGCTGGTACAACAAAATCAAAAGTTGTGCATAGCATAAATGCATTTGTTGTTGCAGTTCAACATAAAAAAACAGTGCACGCATAAATTGTTGCTGTATCATAACGCGACCAACATTATGTGCTGGCGAATTGTTGTTGTACTATAACGCAGTGCGTGCAGTTAACATTCAAAGTGTTATTGAAGTGTTAAATGCATAGGTTTTGTTGTTAGAACTTATGTGTGAATATACAGTGAGTCAAAGTAATTATTTATACAAAATAATAAAATTTTAGATAATGAAATGAATTTAAACAAATTAAATATAGCGATTTCTAATCTCAAACAGTATGGTATGCAAAAAGTAATCACTTTATTGGAAGAAAATGATAAAACTTAAAGGAATTTGATGGAAAAAGGCAAAAATGCTATTAAATGTATGACAGATTAACAAAAGTAAAGAAATTTGGTTAATAAAGCGAAATATTCAAAGTTAAAGTACTTAAAGTGAAATACATGAATAAATGGTATGGTATGCAAAAAGTAATCACTTTATTGGAAGAAAATGATAAAACTTAAAGGAATTTGATGGAAAAAGGCAAAAATGCTATTAAATGTATGACAGATTAACAAAAGTAAAGAAATTTGGTTAATAAAGCGAAATATTCAAAGTTAAAGTACTTAAAGTGAAATACATGAATAAATGGTATGGTATGCAAAAAGTAATCACTTTATTGGAAGAAAATGATAAAACTTAAAGGAATTTGATGGAAAAAGGCAAAAATGCTATTAAATGTATGACAGATTAACAAAAGTAAAGAAATTTGGTTAATAAAGCGAAATATTCAAAGTTAAAGTACTTAAAGTGAAATACATGAATAAATGGTATGGTATGCAAAAAGTAATCACTTTATTGGAAGAAAATGATAAAACTTAAAGGAATTTGATGGAAAAAGGCAACAATGCTATTAAATGTATGACAGATTAACAAAAGTTAAGAAATTTGGTTATAAAGCGAAATATTCAAAGTTAAAGTACTTAAAGTGAAATACATGAATAAATGGTATGGTATGCAAAAAGTAATCACTTTATTGGAAGAAAATGATAAAACTTAAAGGAATTTGATGGAAAAAGGCAAAAATGCTATTAAATGTATGACAGATTAACAAAAGTAAAGAAATTTGGTTAATAAAGCGAAATATTCAAAGTTAAAGTACTTAAAGTGAAATACATGAATAAATGGTATGGTATGCAAAAAGTAATCACTTTATTGGAAGAAAATGATAAAACTTAAAGGAATTTGATGGAAAAAGGCAAAAATGCTATTAAATGTATGACAGATTAACAAAATTAAAGAAATTTGGTTAATAAAGCGAAATATTCAAAGTTAAAGTACTTAATGTGAAATACATGAATAAATGGTATGGTATGCAAAAAGTAATCACTTTATTGGAAGAAAATGATAAAACTTAAAGGAATTTGATGGAAAAAGGCAAAAATGCTATAAAATGTATGACAGATTAACAAAAGTAAAGAAATTTGGTTAATAAAGCGAAATATTCAAAGTTAAAGTACTTAAAGTGAAATACATGAATAAATGGTATGGTATGCAAAAAGTAATCACTTTATTGGAAGAAAATGATAAAACTTAAAGGAATTTGATGGAAAAAGGCAAAAATGCTATTAAATGTATGACAGATTAACAAAAGTAAAGAAATTTGGTTAATAAAGCGAAGTATTCAAAGTTAAAGTACTTAAAGTGAAATACATGAATAAATGGTATGGTATGCAAAAAGTAATCACTTTATTGGAAGAAAATGATAAAACTTAAAGGAATTTGATGGAAAAAGGCAAAAATGCTATTAAATGTATGACAGATTAACAAAAGTAAAGAAATTTGGTTAATAAAGCGAAATATTCAAAGTTAAAGTACTTAAAGTGAAATACATGAATAAATGGTATGGTATGCAAAAAGTAATCACTTTATTGGAAGAAAATGATAAAACTTAAAGGAATTTGATGGAAAAAGCAAAAATGCTATTAAATGTATGACAGATTAACAAAAGTAAAGAAATTTGGTTAATAAAGCGAAATATTCAAAGTTAAAGTATTTAAAGTGAAATACATGAATAAATGGTATGGTATGCAAAAAGTAATCACTTTATTGGAAGAAAATGATAAAACTTAAAGGAATTTGATGGAAAAAGGCAAAAATGCTATTAAATGTATGACAGATTAACAAAAGTAAAGAAATTTGGTTAATAAAGCGAAATATTCAAAGTTAAAGTACTTAAAGTGAAATACATGAATAAATGGTATGGTATGCAAAAAGTAATCACTTTATTGGAAGAAAATGATAAAACTTAAAGGAATTTGATGGAAAAAGGCAAAAATGCTATTAAATGTATGACAGATTAACAAAAGTAAAGAAATTTGGTTAATAAAGCGAAATATTCAAAGTTAAAGTACTTAAAGTGAAATACATGAATAAATGGTATGGTATGCAAAAAGTAATCACTTTATTGGAAGAAAATGATAAAACTTAAAGGAATTTGATGGAAAAAGGCAAAAATGCTATTAAATGTATGACAGATTAACAAAAGTAAAGAAATTTGGTTAATAAAGCGAAATATTCAAAGTTAAAGTACTTAAAGTGAAATACATGAATAAATGGTATGGTATGCAAAAAGTAAACACTTTATTGGAAGAAAATGATAAAACTTAAAGGAATTTGATGGAAAAAGGCAAAAATGCTATTAAATGTATGTGGGATTGGGACAAACTGACTGACGATACCCTATTTGACAACGTAGACACATAATGTACAACGGATACAAACACGAACGAACGATACAGAAAACAGTAGAAAGTAACAGTAACATCTGGCGACGAATTACTACACTCACGATGAGTGGAAAACCACAAGACAAAGGGATACAGTAAAATCACGCGACCAGGCAAACAAAGGGTTAACCGTGCAAAGAAAGTACATAAGACGACGAACAACTGCAACGTACGAACGATAGACAGAGGGACGCACACACATAGGGACGCAGGGGAAACGCAACAGACAAAGACTATCTGCGTGCAATTTTAACTAACGTACGTTTTAGGTCGACGACGAAAAGAACTCCACACAGTTGAATGCCAGTGCTCGCCAAAGCCAGTCGCGATAAATAAGTTGTATTTTAGTAATAAGAGTTGATGAATAAATTATTGTATTTTAATTGACTTTGCGTGTTTTTATTGAAACGGATTTATTGGAAATCCTACAATTGGGGGCTCAACCGGGATCCGATTTGTAATTCATTTAATCAGCCGGGATCGTTTTTGAAAAAAAAACAGTGTGATTCGATCATCAAGTCGATTTTGATCAATCAAAGAAGAAAAAATAAAAGTGAAAAAAGGACACAGAAACAGAAGTGAGAAAATAGTAGTGAAAGAGACACGAGTGTTAAGAAAAGTTGAAAAGATTGCGAAGAAATGCAATAAGTAAAAAAAAAATTATTAAAAATAAGAAAAGAGCATCAACTCAAGAAGGCGATACCTGGTGCTATCAACCGTATCGTTGTTGGTTGCTCCAACGAGGGTGTGAAGCAGAAAAAGAAGAAGCCGTGCATGCAGAAGAAGTCGTTTAAGCAGAAGAAGTCGTGTAAGCAGAAGAAGACAAAGAAGTGCATGTAGACGAAGAAGAAGAATAGTTTGACGAAGGAGCAACGTAAGCCGTCGATTTGAAATTGTTTTAATAAGTAGTGTGTATAGAACATTGTTAAATTCCCTTAAGAATTTAGAATTGAGTTTGTTAAATTAAGAATTTAATTTTTGCTTCTATATTGTTGCCATTATATTTCAAATTTTAAATTTAATAATGATTTTGGAAGAAATTTTGGGCTTGACTGTGGAGGGACTTAGGGAACGACTGACGCAACTGAACTTAGTGACTACAGGACTGAAAACGGTATTACAGGACCGACTCATTGACCACTACGGTTTATCCCGCGGCGAAAATGATGGGTTTGACTCGGCAGCCGAAGATCACGACAGCTCAGGGGGCGTCGAAAGAAGTCTGTTCACTCTCCGCGATATACAGGAGTCCATGCAGTCGTTCGATGGAAAGGGACACGTGCACATCGACACGTGGATCCAGGAGTTCGAGGACAACGCCGTAGCGGTAGGCTGGAACCGAATCCAGAAATTTATATACGCGAAGCAGTTGATTGGAGGTGCAGCATAGTCGTTTGTGCGGGGCCAACCAGGGTTGAAGGATTGGAGCTCTTTAAAGCTCGCTCTCCAAGAGGAGTTCGGTGGGAAGGTCTCAGCAGCGATGGTCCATCAGGCGTTAGCGAGAAGGAAGAAGCAGTCCTTCGAGTCATTGTTGGAATATCTATACGCGTTGGTGGAGATGGCGAAGCCTATTAGCATGGACGAGGGGAGTATTATTGAATACTTTGTAGATGGGATTCCTGACACGACGACGAACAAGGCGGTGTTGTATATGGCAAGCAACATTAAGGACCTGAAGGTCAACATCAGGACTTATGAGAAGATGCGTGGTCCCTATTCACAGCAACCAAGCTTGAGAGGGAGCCACAGGACGCCGTACGTGCCAAGGGAAAGAGTGCTTGAAGATGTGAAGCCGGAGGTGAGTCAGAAGAAGTGCTACAAGTGTGGGGACACAAAGCATTTAGCGAGAGGGTGTCCCACCAGTACGTTCAAGTGCTTTAAATGCGGACAGCCAGGACATCGAGCAGCAGCGTGTGGGCGTGGATTGACGCCTATGTCAAGGGATAGCAACGTTCGCACTGCATCAACAGGCAACGGAGCAGCATCGTGTCCAGAGGCTCGAGTTTCTTTGGCGATCGGATCAAATCGTTTGTTCAAGGACATCACGATCAGAGGCAGCACTTTGTCGGCTTTGGTGGATACGGGAAGTGATTTGAATCTACTTCGTTATGACAGTTTGGCGTTGATGGAGTACGTAGAGATAGACTCCAGTAAGAGGATCCTATACGGGATTGGTAAAGGGAAAGTGACTACTCTTGGTAGTTTTTGGGTTGATTTGGCGGTGGATGAAGTTCCGATGAAATTGCGTTTCCATGTGGTCAGCGAGGGCGACATCCAGTATGCGGCCGTTCTTGGAAACGATGTGCTCGGGGATGCAGATCTGATAGTGACAGCTGAAGGTGCGGAGTTTAGACCCAGAGGTAGTTCTCCAGTGACAGAGTTGAAGACGAAGTTGGATGAAGGCGCCGGAGTTAGTTGTAGGACGAAGGTGCCCCATCATGATGCGGTCGTTGTTGTTGAGAGCCGCGATGTAGTTGGAAGGCGCGATGTTGTTGTAAGTCGCGATGTTGTTGGTCAGAGGGAGAAAGGAACGGGGGTCGTCGAAGCGGTTAGTAATGCAGTCTGTAGGGGTCGAAGAAGGTGACGCAGTAGTTAGCGTGAGTGGTAAGATGGAAGGTCGTCGTGAGAAGAATACGAATGTAGAGGACGACGCAAGGTTGGACCAAGGGGTCGAGAAAGGTGACGCAGTTGTTGGCGTGAGGTGTGAGATAGGAGGTCGTCGTGAGGACAATGCGGAGATTGAGGACGACGTAGAAGTGGATGGAAGCCGAGAAGAGATCGATGAATTATCGATGTTGTCGAAGGAGTTCGGAGCCATGTGTCTGGCAGCGAAAAAGTGTTCATTTGTAACCGAAGCTGATGTCGACCTAAGTCATTTGGGCGAAGAAGTACGCGAGGTCCTGCAGCAGTTAATCGATAGCTACGTTCCTCAGAGAATCAAGCCGTCGCCAGTTGAGATGAAGCTGATTTTGACAGATGACATCCCAGTAGCTCAGCGGCCGAGACGAATGTCGTTTGCAGATCAAGGAGCAGTGAGGGAGCAACTCAATAAGTGGATGGAGGAAAAGATAATTCAACCAAGTACGTCCGAGTACGCATCACCGATTGTGTTTGTCTCCAAGAAGGATGGTTCGAAGAGACTCTGCTGCTACTACAGGAGGCTGAACGAAAAGATCGTCAAGGACAATTTTCCAATGGTTCTGATGGACGACGTGCTGGAGCGGCTGCAGGGAGCAAGAGTGTTTACGACGTTGGACTTGGAGAATGGTTTCTTCCACGTGCCAGTGGAACCGAACTCGAGGAAGTATACGTCTTTTGTGACGCATGAAGGACAGTTTGAGTTCCGGTATGTACCGTTTGGAATTTCGAATTCACCGGCAGTATTCGCGAGGTACATTTCTGCGATATTTCGAGAGCTGATCCAGAAAGGAGTTGTGGTGATTTACATGGACGATCTGATTATTCCCTCTAAGGATGAAGAAGAGAACGTCCAGAAGTTAATCGAGGTGCTGAGTGTGGCATCGGAGTACGGGTTGCCGATGAAGTGGAAGAAATCCCAGTTTCTGAAGAGAAGAGTTGACTATATGGGATACATCATCACCGACGGGACGATACGTCCATCAGTAGAGAAGTCGAAGGCAGTAAACGAGTTTCCAGTACCGACAAACAAGAAGGCGCTTCAACGTTTCTTGGGTTTGACCTCGTATTTCCGACGTTTTATAGAAGGGTTCGCAGTCATCGCAAAGCCCTTATCGGATTTACTGCGTAAGAATTTGGAGTTTGAGTGGGGAACGGAACAGCAGGTCGCTTTTCAACGACTTAAGGTTTCATTAGTTACGGCACCGGTCCTGAGGCTGTTCGACCCCAAGGCAGCAACCGAGATTCACACGGACGCCAGTAAGTTTGGGTATGGAGCGATTCTGGTGCAGAAGGATTCCGAGGACCAGCAGTTTCATCCGGTCCAGTACATGAGCAGGAAGACATCGCCAGTTGAGGAAAAATATCACTCTTATGAGTTGGAGTTGTTGGCGATTATAGAAGCTTTGAAGAAGTGGAGAGTGTATGTGATCGGAAGCAGATTCAAGATCGTGACGGACTGTAACGCCTTTGCCATGACTATGAAGAAACAGGATGTGCCGTTAAGAGTATCAAGATGGGCCATGTTTCTTCAGGAGTTCCAGTACGACATCGAACATCGAACATCGAAACATGGAGGATTCGCTGAATCATCGGGTGAGAGAAGCTCAGTTGAAGGATGGATGGATTAAAGCGGTGCGGAAGATACTGGAGAGAGACCGGTATGAAGACTTTTTTATGAAATCAGGGGTTCTGTTCAAAGATCCAGTTAATGAGTTGGTCGTTGTACCTACGGCAATGGAAAAGGAGATCATCAGTGTGGCACACGAACAAGGGCATTTTTCCGTTAAGAAAACGGAGGAGTTGGTGGAGAAGAACTTTTTTATCCCCGGCTTAGAGGCGAAGGTTGTCGAAGTGGTGAGAAGTTGTGTCAAGTGCATCATCACGGAAGCCAAAGCAGGGAAGAAGGAGGGTTTATTGAGACCCATTGACAAGGAAGACAAGCCGTTTGGGACGTATCATGTGGATCACGTCGGACCAATGGAGCAGACCCAGAAGCAGTACAATCATATTTTGGTGGTTGTGGACGCGTTCTCTAAATTCGTGTGGCTCTATCCAACGAAAAGTACAGGCGCAGCAGAAGTGGTGGATAGATTGAGGAGGCAAGCCAGTGTATTTGGTAACCCGAGTCGAATTATATCGGACAGAGGAGCAGCGTTTACGTCAACCTTGTTTGAGGACTATTGCAATTAGGAGAATATCCAACACCTATTGATTGCAACTGGAGTACCTCGAGGAAACGGACAGGTGGAGCGGATGCATAAGATCGTCATACCGATGTTGTCGAAAGCTTGCCAAGGAAGTACGAAGAACTGGTACAAGCACGTGGAACGCGTACAGCAGATCGTGAACAATTCGACGTCGGGGAGCACAAAGTTTCGGCCTTTTCGAATCTTGACTGGCGTTGAGATGAGACTTCCTGACTACCCGGATCTGAGAGAGTGGGTTGAAGACACTGCCATCCAGGAGTTAGACCAGGAGCGTGAGAATATGCGGGAGGAGGTTCGCGAAAACATCGCTATCGTTCAACGTGAGAATGAACGAGACTTCAACAGGCGGAGAATAGCAGAGCGGAGCTATGGAGTGAACGAGTTGGTCGCCATCAAGCGCACTCAGTTCGGAACAGGGATGAAGCTGAGGCCAAAGTATTTGGGACCCTACAAAGTTACTAAGCAACTTCATCATGGGAGATACGAAGTCCATAAAATAGGGGATCATGAAGGCCCAATGAAAACGAATACCATCGCCGAAAATATGAAGAAGTGGAACCCTTCATTCGGGTCGAATGAGCCGTCAGGATAGCCGAATGTGGGATTGGGACAAACTGACTGACGATACCCTATTTGACAACGTAGACACATAATGTACAACGCATACAAACACGAACGAACGATACAGAAAACAATAGAAAGTAACAGTAACATCTGGCGACGAATTACTACACTCACGATGAGTGGAAAACCACAAGACAAAGGGATACAGTAAAATCACGCGACCAGGCAAACAAAGGATTAACCGTGCAAAAAAAGTACATAAGACGACGAACAACTGCAACGTACGAACGATAGACAGAGGGACGCACACACATAGGGACGTAGGGGAAACGCAACAGACAAAGACTATCTGCGTGCAATTTTAACTAACGGACGTTTTAGGTCGACGACGAAAAGAACTCCACACAGTTGAATGCCAGTGCTCGCCAAAGCCAGTCGCGATAAATAAGTTGTATTTTAGTAATAAGAGTTGATGAATAAATTATTGTATTTTAATTGACTTCGCGTGTTTTTATTGAAATGGATTTATTGGAAATCCTACATGTATGACAGATTAACAAAAGTAAAGAAATTTGGTTAATAAGGCGAAATATTCAAAGTTAAAGTACTTAAAGTGAAATACATGAATAATTGATATGGTATGCAAAAAGTAATCACTTTATTGGAAGAAAATGATAAAACTTAAAGGAATTTGATGGAAAAAGGCAAAAATGTTATTAAATGTATGACAGATTAACAAAAGTAAAGAAATTTGGTTAATAAAGCGAAATATTCAAAGTTAAAGTACTTAAAGTGAAATACATGAATAAATGGTATGGTATGCAAAAAGTAATCACTTTATTGGAAGAAAATGATAAAACTTAAAGGAATTTGATGGAAAAAGGCAAAAATGCTATTAAATGTATGACAGATTAACAAAAGTAAAGAAATTTGGTTAATAAAGCGAAATATTCAAAGTTAAAGTACTTAAAGTGAAATACATGAATAAATGGTATGGTATGCAAAAAGTAATCACTTTATTGGAAGAAAATGATAAAACTTAAAGGAATTTGATGGAAAAAGGCAAAAATGATATTAAATGTATGACAGATTAACAAATGTAAAGAAATTTGGTTAATAAAGCGAAATATTCAAAGTTAAAGTACTTAAAGTGAAATACATGAATAAATGGTATGGTATGCAAAAAGTAATCACTTTATTGGAAGAAAATGATAAAACTTAAAGGAATTTGATGGAAAAAGGCAAAAATGCTATGAAATGTATGACAGATTAACAAAAGTAAAGAAATTTGGTTAATAAAGCGAAATATTCAAAGTTAAAGTACTTAAAGTGAAATACATGAATAAATGGTATGGTATGCAAAAAGTAATCACTTTATTGGAAGAAAATGATAAAACTTAAAGGAATTTGATGGAAAAAGGCAAAAATGCTATTAAATGTATGACAGATTAACAAAAGTAAAGAAATTTGGTTAATAAATCGAAATATTCAAAGTTAAAGTACTTAAAGTGAAATACATGCATAAATGGTATGGTATGCAAAAAGTAATCACTTTATTGGAAGAAAATGATAAAACTTAAAGGAATTTGATGGAAAAAGGCAAAAATGCTATTAAATGTATGACAGATTAACAAAAGTAAAGAAATTTGGTTAATAAAGCGAAATATTCAAAGTTAAAGTACTTAAAGTGAAATACATGAATAAATGGTATGGTATGCAAAAAGTAATTACTTTATTGGAAGAAAATGATAAAACTTAAAGGAATTTCATGGAAAAAGGCAAAAATGCTATTAAATGTGTGACAGATTAACAAAAGTAAAGAAATTTGGTTAATAAATCGAAATATTCAAAGTTAAAGTACTTAAAGTGAAATACATGCATAAATGGTATGGTATGCAAAAAGTAATCACTTTATTGGAAGAAAATGATAAAACTTAAAGGAATTTGATGGAAAAAGGCAAAAATGCTATTAAATGTATGACAGATTAACAAAAAGTAAAAGGAATTTTGGTTAATAAAGCGAAATATTCAAAGTTAAAGTACTTAAAGTGAAATACATGAATAAATGGTATGGTATGCAAAAAGTAATCACTTTATTGGAAGAAAATGATAAAACTTAAAGGAATTTGATTGAAAAAGGCAAAAATGCTATTAAATGTATGACAGATTAACAAAAGTAAAGAAATTTGGTTAATAAAGCGAAATATTCAAAGTTAAAGTACTTAAAGTGAAATACATGAATAAATGGTATGGTATGCAAAAAGTAATCACTTTATTGGAAGAAAATGATAAAACTTAAAGGAATTTGATGGAAAAAGGCAAAAATGTTATTAAAATGTATGACAGATTAACAAAAGTAAAGAAATTTGGTTAATAAAGCGAAATATTCAAAGTTAAAGTACTTAAAGTGAAATACATGAATAAATGGTATGGTATGCAAAAAGTAATCACTTTATTGGAAGAAAATGATAAAACTTAAAGGAATTTGATGGAAAAAGGCAAAAATGTTGTAAAATGTATGACAGATTAACAAAAGTAAAGAAATTTGGTTAATACAGCGAAATATTCAAAGTTAAAGTACTTAAAGTGAAATACATGAATAAATGGTATGGTATGCAAAAAGTAATCACTTTATTGGAAGAAAATGACAAAACTTAAAGGAATTTCATGGAAAAAGGCAAAAATGCTATTAAATGTATGACAGATTAACAAAAGTAAAGAAATTTGGTTAATAAAGCGAAATATTCAAAGTTAAAGTACTTAAAGTGAAATACATGAATAAATGGTATGGTATGCAAAAAGTAATCACTTTATTGGAAGAAAATGATAAAACTTAAAGGAATTTGATGGAAAAAGGCAAAAATGCTATTAAATGTATGACAGATTAACAAAAGTAAAGAAATTTGGTTAATAAATCGAAATATTCAAAGTTAAAGTACTTAAAGTGAAATACATGCATAAATGGTATGGTATGCAAAAAGTAATCCACTTTATTGGAAGAAAATGATAAAACTTAAAGGAATTTGATGGAAAAAGGCAAAAATGCTATTAAATGTATGACAGATTAACAAAAGTAAAGAAATTTGGCTAATAAAGCGAAATATTCAAAGTTAAATTACTTAAAGTGAAATACATGAATAAATGGTATGGTATGAAAAAAGTAATCACTTTATTGGAAGAAAATGATAAAACTTAAAGGAATTTGATGGAAAAAGGCAAAAATGCTATTAAATGTATGACAGATTAACAAAAGTAAAGAAATTTGGTTAATAAAGCGAAATATTCAAAGTTAAAGTACTTAAAGTGAAATACATGAATAAATGGTATGGTATGCAAAAAGTAATCACTTTATTGGAAGAAAATGATAAAACTTAAAGGAATTTGATGGAAAAAGGCAAAAATGCTATTAAATGTATGACAGATTAACAAAAGTAAAGAAATTTGGTTAATAAAGCGAAATATTCAAAGTTAAAGTACTTAAAATGAAATACGTGAATAAATGGTATGGTAATCACTTTATTGGAAGAAAATGATAAAACTTAAAGGAATTTGATGGAAAAAGGCAAAAATGCAATTAAATGTATGACAGATTAACAAAAGTAAAGAAATTTGGTTAACAAAGCGAAATATTCAAAGTTAAAGTACTTAAAGTGAAATACATGAATAAATGGTATGATATGCAAAAAGTAATCACTTTATTGGAAGAAAATGATAAAACTTAAAGAGATTTGATGGAAAAAGGCAAAAATGCTATTAAATGTATGACAGATTAACAACAGTAAAGAAATTTGGTTAATAAAGCGAAATATTCAAAGTTAAAGTACTTAAAGTGAAATACATGAATAAATGGTATGGTATGCAAAAAGTAATCACTTTATTGGAAGAAAATGATAAAACATAAAGGAATTTGATGGAAAAAAGGCAAAAATGCTATTAAATGTATGACAGATTAACAAAAGTAAAGAAATTTGGTTAATAAAGCGAAATATTCAAAGTTAAAGTACTTAAAGTGAAATACATGAATAAATGGTATGGTATGCAAAAAGTAATCACTTTATTGGAAGAAAATGATAAAACTTAAAGGAATTTGATGGAAAAAGGCAAAAATGCTATTAAATGTATGACAGATTAACAAAAGTAAAGAAATTTGGTTAATAAAGCGAAATATTCAAAGTTAAAGTACTTAAAGTGAAATACATGAATAAATGGTATGGTATGCAAAAAGTAATCACTTTATTGGAAGAAAATGATAAAACTTAAAGGAATTTGATGGAAAAAGGCAAAAATGCTATTAAATGTATGACAGATTAACAAAAGTAAAGAAATTTGGTTAATAAAGCGAAATATTCAAAGTTAAAGTACTTAAAGTGAAATACATGAATAAATGGTATGGTATGCAAAAAGTAATCACTTTATTGGAAGAAAATGATAAAACTTAAAGGAATTTGATGGAAAAAGGCAAAAATGCTATTAAATGTATGACAGATTAACAAAAGTAAAGAAATTTGGCTAATAAAGCGAAATATTCAAAGTTAAATTACTTAAAGTGAAATACATGAATAAATGGTATGGTATGCAAAAAGTAATCACTTTATTGGAAGAAAATGATAAAACTTAAAGGAATTTGATGGAAAAAGGCAAAAATGTTATTAAATGTATGACAGATTAACAAAAGTAAAGAAATTTGGTTAATAAATCGAAATATTCAAAGTTAAAGTACTTAAAGTAAAATACATGCATAAATGGTATGGTATGCAAAAAGTAATCACTTTATTGGAAGAAAATGATAAAACTTAAAGGAATTTGATGGAAAAAGGCGAAAATGCTATTAAATGTATGACAGATTAACAAAAGTAAAGAAATTTGGTTAATAAAGCGAAATATTCAAAGTTAAAGTACTTAAAGTGAAATACATGAATAAATGGTATGGTATGCAAAAAGTAATCACTTTATTGGAAGAAAATGATAAAACTTAAAGGAATTTGATGGAAAAAGGCAAAAATGCTATTAAATGTATGACAGATTAACAAAAGTAAAGAAATTTGGTTAATAAATAGAAATATTCAAAGTTAAAGTACTTAAAGTGAAATACATGCATAAATGGTATGGTATGCAAAAAGTAATCACTTTATTGGAAGAAAATGATAAAACTTAAAGGAATTTGATGGAAAAAGGCAAAAATGCTATTAAATGTATGACAGATTAACAAAAGTAAAGAAATTTGGCTAATAAAGCGAAATATTCAAAGTTAAATTACTTAAAGTGAAATACATGAATAAATGGTATGGTATGCAAAAAGTAATCACTTTATTGGAAGAAAATGATAAAACTTAAAGGAATTTGATGGAAAAAGGCAAAAATGCTATTAAATGTATGACAGATTAACAAAAGTAAAGAAATTTGGTTAATAAATAGAAATATTCAAAGTTAAAGTACTTAAAGTGAAATACATGCATAAATGGTATGGTATGCAAAAAGTAATCACTTTATTGGAAGAAAATGATAAAACTTAAAGGAATTTGATGGAAAAAGGCAAAAATGCTATTATATGTATGAAAGATTAACAAAAGTAAAGAAATTTGGTTAATAAAGCGAAATATTCAAAGTTAAAGTACTTAAAGTGAAATACATGAATAAATGGTATGGTATGCAAAAAGCAATCACTTTATTGGAAGAAAATGATAAAACTTAAAGGAATTTGATGGAAAAAGGCAAAAATGCTATTAAATGTATGACAGATTAACAAAAGTAAAGAAATTTGGTTAATAAAGCGAAATGGT